>CALYCA010000375.1:0-17705 GCA_944452715.1 Ophion slaviceki | reverse complement strand
GGAAAAAAATTATCAAAGATCCATTTTAAAGTGGGAAAATGGAATTGAATTCCGTTAAATCTTTTTTTGTAATGTTTCGTTTTCGGAATTTGATTATCTTCATTCCGCTGAACTCAAAATGCACTTTAGACTTTTTTCCAAACTGCTCAATTTTTTCTTGCAAATACTACTCATCACAAAAATACGCTATATTTTTTTTCGAAGACAACTTAAGGCACGATTAAATGTCATATTTTTCTCGGTCGAAAAATCTTCGCGTCAGCGATTAAGGGTCGACACCATTGCGACGGTTATAAAAATCGATTTTTTGCATCTTCTCAAAGTACACATATTCAAGACTATGTGAAAATATTATCGAGTAAAATATTGGAAATTGAGCAAGTTACAGACGATTTAGTGACAGCAGGAAGTGCGACGATTTACCTATACTAAAACTTTAGATCTGGTCGGAATCATAAATGTAGCTATAATTTTCGGATGTTCAATTTTGAAAACAAAAATTTCCGTAATTGCAGTAGCCATCGTACGTACCCTTTGTTTATTTCATACTTTTTGAGCCCCTGAGTAGTAAAAATTTCGCGGAAATTACACTCTTTTGGACACCAGCCATTGTGTGAATTTTTTTTTCGAAAGCCCGGCTACGTACAACGAGAGCTACACTTATATGGATTATAAAACTTTTTTATTTTCATCCGTCAGACCAACCATTGTCAAATTATCGATCCGGCCGCTGAACCACATTTTTTTACATAGAATATCTATTATACCTTAATAACGTTGTTAATTGTTAATTTTTTAAAATAAAAATTTACACGAAATAAGTTGAATGTATGCCTAATAACATACTTTTTTCCAAAACCCAAATTTCTAATGTAGCAAACAAAAAAATCGACAAAAACGACCCGTTTTCGGCCCGTCACACTGGTGTCCTTCCTTAAGGGGGTATCCCTCTCCGGAAACTCGAAAAAATAGTTAATTTTTGCATATTGCTATAAAGTGAACTTGCAGGAATATTTTAGACCAACCGGACCCTGAAATTTTAAAAATTGACGATGTTACACCTATTTTATTGGAATAGTGTGTAAAGTTAAGGATGATTCGCGTATACAGAAAGCGGACATCAAAAGCACGAAAACACTCAAAAGAGGCCCGAACTGCCCGCAGATTGCATATATGAGGTGTGCAACACGATCTCGATGATGAGATAGGACACTCATATGGTGCCGGAATCGCTGACTAGCGGTGAGACGACAATATTTCACAAGATCGTTTAAAATATGTACCAAAACTTTGAGCGCGATTATCTCGATACTACATATCTTGACACGGCGAGATTGATATCTTAAGGGGTTACCCCCACTTGCGATTTTGAAAAAATGGATTTTTTTTATTGCATTTTTTTGAAGTGCAATTTGAAGTGCAGTTTTTTTTTGATGCCCGGAATAGATGACTCTATGTAAGTTTACAAAAAAATAATATTTTCTTCGTGTAAACTGAAATTGAAACTTTAAACGAGTTTTTCTCAAAATGGTATTTCTGAAGTCGGTGACCAAGATTACTCGAACACTAATGAACCGATCTTCTTGAAATTTTGCAGGCTTATTTAATACATAAAAATGTAGTCTTTAATCGTTCGATTTTTTCTTTCGAAAAAAATGGCCGTTTTATAGCCAAAAAATGGCCGTTTTTTTCGTTAAAATCGAATCATTAACTTTGACTGTCCGCCATTTTGTGAAAAATGAATATTTTTTAAAATCCTTCGATTAAAGACTAGTTTATACTTATATTTGACTAAATCCATCCGCATTTTTTTTCAGATGATCCACTTCGCCGCAATGTTGGTCACCGCAAACCGTGTATATAAAAACATTATTTCATTGACGGCCATTTGCCACTAAACAATGTAATATTTTTCAATAAAAAAATTACTGAAAGTTCTTCAAGATGTGTTCTTTAAGATGGTATATTGATCGATTAAAAAAGTTTTGTAGTTTTCTTTAAAAAAATTCATGAAAAAGGCCTTTTTTTGCGCTACAAGTGGGGGTAACGCCTTAAGTAACTTTCACACTATTGACTTGAATTTGCACATTTAGCGTTCAAACAGTAGTTATTTTCGTTTCACGATCGCATTTTTTAATTGGATGAACCATTTGTTAATAACAATGACTTAAGCATGCTGTTTTTCAAGAGAAAAATGAAGTTTTCTTTGGAAAAGCTGTCATTTTTCGTATTTTTGGAAATTTCGAAAAGTGGATCCTGAACCCATAGCCAGTTGGATATATTTGAAGAAAACATTTTTTGTTTTCGTTTCAGATTACATTTGAAACTGGTAGAGATCCCGCCGTTTCGGGCCTCGCCGCTGGAGGACTGCAACGCCAACTGCAGCACCACCAACACTTTAAAAGATTTTCTTCCGAAAAAATGACATTGTAATCACAAACATGTGTACAACATGCTGGGCAAAAAATTAATTTATTCCAACCATTGAGTTACTAGAAAAAAATTTATCATTCTGATCCTTCAAATTGAACTTCCAGAGAGGGAAGTTCAATTTAAAAAAGCATTTAGCCACACGATCGATCATTCTGTCATATAATTTCTCTCTCGATGATTTGGCGTTCGATTTTCTTTCTCTGGCCCTCTCGATTCCCTATGGACGAGTTATATTCTTCTCTCGTATGCTTATCGAAGTCATAGATCACATATATACGTATTTTCCTACACATATATAGAATCGTGAAATACGCGCGCCACATTGCGTTTAAAAATACACTCGGGCATATTTGGCGCGGCGCCAAAGAGTTTATTTCCATAGCGTTTATTAATATCCTTCGTAATGACGATGACTTATGGGGAATTTCAATTTTTGTCATGAGCCTTTCTCCGTTCCATCCCACGACCGGCAACGATTTATATTTTATCCTCATTCAGTACGCCCGCACAATGAAATTTAGCTCGAAAGATCAGTCATTCCGTCGAAAGGCAATTTCCAATTTCGGACAATTTTAATCTGGTTCCTAATAGATATTTTTCCATGTGTCGTAATAGAAAATCCGAGAAACAAAATAAAAAATTTATATGATTTAATTAATTATTAAAATTGTGTATATAAAAATTAGTCAAGTAAATACAAATTAAGAAAGAAATTAAGTCTATAAAAATATAATAAAATAATCAAAAATATTCATAAAGTAAAAACTAATTTAAGAGGACTTTATTTTTTTATTCATTCATCTTTATTCACTTCATTCATTTAGATATACATAATTTGAATAATTAGTGAAATCATTTTTCTTTGTGATATATATATAAAGTGGCTAAACGTGGATAAATTCCCTTCAGACTTAAGGTCTTAGACCCCTCTAGAGGCCGAAAAAAATAGGCTTTTTGGGGATTTTTTTTTCAGAAAAAGTACAAAATAAATCGAGATTACAAAAAAGGTGTTTATTATACACATCAGTGATTTGTATACAATATTTTTTTTGAAGCGATTACTTTCACAATGGCGGCTGTGCAGCGTTTATCTCAAAACTGCATTTTTTTATTTGGCCGGAAACATGACTCCGACAATTTTCAACCGATTCACTTGAAATGTTGAATATATCTTGAAAAATACATTGTTTATGGAAGTACGTAGATTTTTTTTTATATTGCATAGTTCATTTGTTATTAACAATTATCTGACGATTTTTTAGGCAAATTTTTGGAAAGTGAAAGATTTCGTCATATAATTGTTAAGAACAAATGAACTATGCAATATAAAAAAAATCCTACGTACTTCCATAGACAATGTATTTTTCAAGATATATTCAACATTTCAAGTGAATCGATTGAAAATTGTCTGAGTTATGTTTCCGGCCAACTTTAAAAATGCAGTTTTGAGATAAACGCTGCACAGCCGCCATTGTGAAATTAATCGCTTCAAAAAAATTATTGTATACACTTATTAAAAAATTATTGTAAAAAAATCCCCACAAAGCCTATTTTTTCGGCCTCTGGAGTGGCCTAACCCCTTAATTTATTTCTTTTAAATTTATTTTATATCTATATATATATATTTGCCCGAATGAAGAGTATTGAATTCCGGTGCCGATCGAGAAAGAGAGCAAAAGAGGGCGAGAGGAAGAATGAAATCAGCTTTACAATTATTTCCATTCCGTCGATCGTGAAAAATAGTTGGTAGGACGATATATATATGTATTTATCAAAAGAAATGTGATTTTGAAGACATGGGACTTCGAGGACGGTCCTCGTACTATCCGATTAATATATATTCGAGTACGAGCCGTTCCGCACTTATAGTTGACTCTTGACCGAGTTTTGCTTATCATTCCTCTATGTATGTATCGGGATATGCGGGGAGAATGAAGGGGAACGGACCCCGAGTACGGGAATTCAACGGGGAAATGTCAAGAATTGCGGAACTCGGGGGCGATCGGCATGAAATCATTATATGAAAAGGGGGTTGTTTCCGTGGGGGCAGAACGTCCTCGTTGGTTCTCGTCTCGTATTATATGACGAGGATGCGACGATTGCGATTCAGCGGAGGAGCCAATCCACGTGTGCTCTCGACTAGGGCCTAGCCGTTTGTACGACTCTCCGGAAGCGCCGCGCGTTCGCGGATTTGCTAATTGGCGAATCGCGTAGTGTATCTCCTTTAGAGCCCACTTTGGGTCGCAGGACGCGGATCCGGGCGCAATTCGGACTATTCCGAATTAACGCAAATCTCTCGTTATTTTGACTCTCGCTCGTTCGGGAATTAGCCCTTGTGCTGTTTCAATACGGAAATCAGGACAATGAGGTTGAGGTGGCCCTTGTGGCGAGCCAATCGAGCTGGCGAGTAATTCAACCACGGTCCACGATGAAGCGCAGACAAAACCAACAAATTTAGCCCGGAGAGGTAATTCTGGAGGATCGAGGGGGCGTACAATGAGGTTTTTTTTCAATCGGTCGAGCAAACGATTTTAATCGAGGACTTTCAGGTGGGGAAAAAAAATTGCTGATTTTCTTGATTTTTTTTTTTGAGAAAAGATTCTGACAGAATTTTTGAGACTTCGGGTATGTTTGATTACTACTTTTGGATGTTACATGGTATTTTTTTGTTTTATTAATCTTTAAAAGTGGCGGAGGTATGGCACGGTTGTTTAATCTGCGTTTTCAAATTTATCGTGACGTATAGCTAAAAACTAATCGACCGATTCTGATGAAATTTAGTAGAAATCTTTTCAACTTTATTGTTTAAAACATGACCCTAAATGTTGATGAAAATAAAAAAAAAGTATTTCTTTTATTGCAAAATGTAGCCATTTTTTCGGAATATTCAATCTTTTTATTTCGAAGCGTACCATTTCATCAATTTTCAACATTTCTCACCTTTTCTCGGTTTGTATTCTGCGTATGGGTGTTAACGAAAGAAAAACCCTCGTTGGTTTTTTTTCATGTTAACGGAGACTTTGTCCTTGGAGTGCCATATTTCAGGTGTTTACATTTTATTTTTTTTAAAGGAAACGAGTAAAGCTTTTTGAGTGCGGTTTTTTCTTGCTTTTATTCATGATATACAGAACGTTAAAAAATTTTTTTTTTGAAAAAAATCTAAAATGGCGGCCGGTACAGCTCCGCGAAAACAGGTCCTCAAATCGCGGGAGGTAAACGGCTGACATCACTGCCCCCTCTTTGTTGATCTGAAACACAAATTCAAAGCATATTATCAATCTGTGACCCTTTGGTCATGGAATGACGGATGGGTTTTTCGTTTAGTACAAAGTTCGGAAAATGGCGGCAATTAAAAAAAAAATCGAATTTTCGCGTTTTTTTCGCATAAAAAGATAAATAATAAATGCAAAAATGTATCTATCGAAAAAACGATCCGTCATTCCGTGAAGACATATTTTCTGAGTATGCTCTCCAAATTTCAGGTCGATATGTTAATTACAGCGGTCAGGAGAATGTCAGCCATTTTTATATACGTGTTTTCGAGAAAAACGCGTTTAAAGTTTTGTAATGTGTTTACACAAATGTGTTTATAATTACCGCTAATCGGCAATGCCTGGTCCATAGAGGCATTCCTCCTCTTCTTCTAGCTGCTCATGTTGAGCTCAAATTGATTTTTTGAAAATTTCAAGGACAAAGTCCCCCTTTATCCCGCCGACGCTACGTGTCACGCCGTCTGACAACGTCCGCCGCAACCCGTTTAGAAGACCGTGTCACACCTCCGCCATTTTTGAAGATTAATAAACACAAATACCATGTAACAGCCAAAAGTAGTATAAAACATACTCTGGGTCTCAAAAATGGTGAAGAAAACTGTCCTTCAAAAAAAAAAAAATCATAGAAATCAGCAATTTTTTTCTCGGCTAAAAGTATCTTCCCCCTCAAAGTGCACGGTAAGTAGATTTTATCGACACAATCAAAATAAAAAAAATTTGCATCGCAACATCAAGAGCTGTCAAACTGTTATTTTCGTTGAAAAAAGTAAATAAGGCACAGTTTCTCGAGTAGGCACTTTTCGAATAATTTCACGGTCGAAACTTCAAGACAAGTTTCAAGTTCCTATCTTCAGTGGAAGTTACAGGCCCGTGACAAGGCAGACAGACAGCTGAGCCCCCTTAATTGAGGTTCTAGTTTTTTTGTACCTCCTGGAGAAAAGAGCACCAGAAATATGGCGGACCGATCCTCCAAATGGATCCCACCAGGAATTTCACTGCTAGACTCGTTCGGTGCTTTCGGACGGAAATTCGACAGCCCCTTTCAGACTTTTCAAAAGTGTTGAGAAACTCGCGTAAACTTTCACCGACTGTTGGCTGTTTTCTTCCACTTGTACGTACAGTGGAGTATCGTAAACTATCGAAAAAATCCACTCGTTCTCGTTATTCGAGTAGAGTAATATACGTGTATATGGAGCTTGGAAGTTCATCATCTGGGCTAGATACACAGACCGTTCGGATTGATGCTCCCCTCACGAATATCGTATCCACCCCTGGCGCCGCTTTCCCGGCCAACTGGGGTAACACGGCACGTCCGACGAGAGCCACTCCGTTAATCTGTCCTTTCCTATATCGGTATTCTTGAGTGCAAATCTACGAGCATATGTATACAGGAGGAAAGCCGATTTTGAAGGCACTTGACTTCAAGGACCGTCCGCACCCCAAAATCAAGGATTTGTTTTGGAAAATTTTAAGATTGTTATGGGGTTAAGGCGGTACCCCCACTTGTAGCGCAAAGAAAAGGCCTTTTTCATGAATTTTTTTAAAGAAAACTACAAAACTTTTTTAATCGATCAATATACCATCTTAAAGAACACATCTTGAAGAACGTTCAGTAATTTTTTTATTGAAAAATATTATATTGTTTAGTGGCAAATGGCCGTCAATGAAATAATGTTTTTATATACACGGTTTGCGGTGACCAACATTGCGGCGAAGTGGATCATCTGAAAAAAAAGTGCGGATGGGTTTAGTTAAATATAAGTATAAACTAGTCTTTAATCGAAGGATTTTAAAAAATATTCATTTTTCACAAAATGGCGGACAGTCCAAGTTAATGGTTCGATTTTAACGAAAAAAAACGGCCGGTTTTGGGTATAAAACGGCCATTTTTTTCGAAAAAAAATCGAACGATTAAAGACTACATTTTTATGTATTAAATAAGCCTGCAAAATTTCAAGAAGATCGGTTCATTAGTGTTCGAGTAATCTTGGTCACCGACTTCAGAAATGCCATTTTGAGAAAGACGCGTTTAAAGTTTCAATTTCAGTTTACACGAAGAAAATATTTTTTTTTGTAAACTTACATAGAGTCATCTATTCCGGGCCTACAGAAGTATGGGCCCGGATACTTATACTTCAAAAAAATGCAATAAAAAAAATCGTTTTTTTCAAAATCGCAAGTGGGGGTAACCTCTTAAGTCAACATGTTAACCACCGAGTTGAAAATTTTTTTGGGATCTTTATGACCTCTTTGCTGATCATCTTGTGCAGTTTGAATACGATTTTCCGATTTTTTTTCGAAAAAAGATCGGAAATTCGACGAAATTCGTAACTACATTACGCTCATGGAAAGCTCCCGATCATTTTTCAGTACATTATTAACCCTTGTCAATCACACCTCCAGATTGTGACGTAATAGTCATTGGCGGTGTAACCGACCCCACTCACTTTGGAGAATGATGAATAATTGAAAAATTGAAAAAAATACTACAATGCATTTTTAACCCTTATGTGTAAGACCATGCCGATTATTTTCAAGTCGTGTAATTTTTAATATAAAAAAATAATGTCGAAAAAAAAATCTGGAATGTATCGCAAGTTGAAAAACGGCTGGGGATGATTTAACCCCCGATGGCTGTTAAGGGTGAATATCTGCTGAGTGAGTGTCACCACGGAGCTGAAGAAGTACGGTTTGACTAATTATCGGACCCTTGGTACTGTGAAAATGAGGATTCATAGTGGCGTTATAAAATTATTAATGTTTTTCATAGCGAATTTGTGCGAAAATGAAGCACACAAAATATTAGACTGTGCAATCATGGCAACGCCGTAGACGGCACAAATGCTTATCCGTATTCGGTAATTATGCCCGGGAACCTCAAACTACTTCGTCCGGATAATTAACAACGAATATTATTGGTACTCATTCTCTTAATTACTAATAATTACTTAATATTAACTTGATAACTATGTTCAGAAATTATACATTTCTAGACATTTTTAGGCAAAGACAAAATAACGCGGAATTTTTTTCATACATAATTTTTTTTTCAGAATGTCGGAAAATGGCCAAAGTTTTTGATCTCTTCGAGATTATAGACAGCTTTAGTACATACTTTTTCTTCCCAGCGGATTTTTTTTACTCGGACCGATATTAATTTTTGACAGCTCTTTGGGCCGATATTGAGGTTACGAACGGGGCGCATATGTCTCCAACTTCGCGACACTTCTGCCAACCTGGGCATTATGATGTACCACGATTTACGACGTTGCCAATTCGTTTCGCGTTAATCGAGCGATAAAAAGTTATAGAAAATAATTATACAAAGTAATGAAAACAATTAATGTAATCCCGGAATGTTCAGAAACGCATATTTATACAAAAAGATGTCGAAAAATAGTTCGAAAACGTACGTTTAAGGGGCCAGTGCACTTTGAAAATTTCAAAAAATCGAAAGCAAGCTAGACTTGAGCAAATCGACGATGATGAGCAATCAGAAGGGATATTGTACGGTGCAGGAATTGTCCATTGAGTTTGGGTAAGAGTTTTTCATAGTATAAACTTCAAACGCGTTTTTCTCGAAACAACGTTTTCAAAATCTAGCTCCATCGTATATCCAAAACTAATAAACCGATTCTCTTGAAATTTGAACCACATATTGTAAACATGATTCGCAACAAGATGACCCTCGATGGTTTTAAAATTTTGATTTTTACTTTTTTTTTCGAAAAACTGCGAAAAAACGCGTTTTTTTACTTTTTTCGTTTTTTATTTGCAATTTTTTTTATTTTTTGATAAAACTTTATATCCGAGGGTCATTTTTTAGCTGGTGTCATACTGAATCTAATGGACTTTGATTTTTTGTTCCAGACAAGCCGTTCCTGAGTTGTGATGGAGCTACCTAGCCCACCTATTTTTGAGGCGTTACGTTAAATTATAGTTTTTGTACTTGAAAATGGATAAAAATTGATAAAAAAATTTTTTTAATGTATTTCAAGAATTTATTTATCAAGCCCAACAACTTTTATATTCATATGTTTTATAAAATCCTCGAAAAAAAAAAATCGTTAAAATAGCCTTTTTTTCGTGGCTCCAAAGAGGATGGGCCCCTTAATATGACGATTATTTGAAAGTTAACAGTTGGTAACAGTAAATCGGCTCCATGCATAAGCATAGGGCGCTTCCCTCGTACTTCAGCCCCGACGGCTAAACCCCATAACAACCTTAAGGACTCTCCGCGAAACTGCCGGATGGACCAGTAGTCAAAATGGCATCGATATAACGGGTTTAAAATATCATTGCCTCATATTTATCTATATAGGACATACAGTCAGGATGCAATTCCATTGTGACGAATGCAAATGGCCTTTTTAACGGGTTTTTTTTTCGGGATGACACATTGACCGTTGGCGAGTACGACATCAATGTGAATTTCCGCTTCACGGGCCAACGGACCGTGAACCGCGAATCCAGAGCGGATAATAACGATGCGACGTTCGAGCGCCTGTGTAGCGACCCGGAGATTTATTTATTTCCGCTTATAATCGACCGAAAGGGCGTCGATCCAATGAGGATCGCGTTCTGAAAGACTTTTTGAAAAGATAACACATTTTGACGGTTTATTTGAACGACGAATGGTAAAGACTCACGAGAAGATGAAAGCACCACGTATTTTTAGCACAGCTGCCTGAACATTTTTTTTTCTCGTAACGTACTAATGATAATCGAGCGAAGAGTGGAGTTCAATGCACCCAGAGAGTTGGAAATACGAAGCTCGAGATGTGGATTCATAAAATCTCGTGTTTTTTTCTCCGTTGCGAATTGATTGATTTATTCATTTTGGTGCGAATATTGATTGCGAATCGATTGATTGATTAAGGGGTTACCCCCACTTGCGATTTAAAAAAAATCGATTTTTTTTATTGCATTTTTTTGAAGTGCAATTTGAAGTGCAGTTTTTTTTGATGCCCGGAATAGATGACTCTATGTAAGTTTACAAAAAAAAATATTTTCTTCGTGTAAAGTGAAATTGAAACTTTAAACGCGTTTTTCTCAAAATGGCATTTCTGAAGTCGGTGACCAAGATTACTCGAACACTAATGAACCGATCTTCTTGAAATTTTGCAGGCTTATTTAATACATAAAAATGTAGTCTTTAATCGTTCGATTTTTTTTTCGAAAAAAAATTGCCAAAAAACGGCCGTTTTTTTTCGTTAAAATCGAACCATTAACTTTGACTGTCCGCCATTTTGTGAAAAATGAATATTTTTTAAAATCCTTCGATTAAAGACTAGTTTATACTTATATTTGACTAAATCCATCCGCATTTTTTTTTCAGATGATCCACTTCGCCGCAATGTTGGTCACCGCAAACCGTGTATATAAAAACATTATTTCATTGACGGCCATTTGCCACGAAACAATGTAATATTTTTCAATAAAAAAATTACTGAAAGTTCTTCAAGATGTGTTCTTTAAGATGGTATATTGATCGATTAAAAAAGTTTTGTAGTTTTCTTTAAAAAAATTCATGAAAAAGGCCTTTTTTGCGCTACAAGTGGGGGTAACGTCTTAATCTTATTGCGACTATCGATCACGAATTGATTGATCATTTTGCTGCGAATATTGGTCGCAAATGGATTAATTTTTTTGTCGCCAATATAGACCGCGAATGGATCGATTTTTTCCCGAATATCGATCGCAGATTGATTGATTTTTTTGTTGCCAATATTGATCGCGAGTGGATTAAGTTCTTTGCGAATATTGGTCGCGAATTGATTGATTTTTTGCGCTGCTAATGTTGATCGCGAATTGATCAATTTTCTCTTGCGAATATTGATTGCAATTCGACTGATCTTTGTTACGAATATTGATCGCGATTTGATTGATTTTTCTTCCGAACATTGATCGTGAATTGATTTTTTTTGCGAATATTAGTCGCGATTTTTGTTCTTTTTTTGCGAATGTTGATTTTTTTGCGAACACTAATTGCGAATTGACTGATTTTCGTTGCAAATATTAATAGCGGATTGATTTATGTTTTTCCGAACATTGATCGCGAATTGATTTTTTGGCGAATATTGATCGCAAATTGATTGATTTCTTTTGTTGCGAATATTGATTGAATTTTTGCGCTGCTAATGATGATGGCGAATTGATCAATTTTTCATGCGCATATTGATCACGAGTTGATTGATTTTTTTTGCGAATATTGATCGCGAATTGTCCGATTTTTGTTGCGAATTTGATTGATTTTTTTTTCGAACATTGATCGCGAATTGATTGTTTTTGCGAATATTGGTTGCGTGTTGATTGATTTTTTTTTACGAATGTTGATTTTCCCCTTATATTGATTGCAAATTGACTGATTTTTGTTGCGAAAATTGATCGCGATTTGATCGATGTTTTTCCAAACATTGATCGCGAATTGTTTTTTTTGCGAATATTGGTCGCGAATTGATCGCTTTTTGCCAATATTGATCGCAAATTGATAAACTTTTTTGCCAATCTTGACCACGAGTTGATTAATTTATTTTTGCATGTACTGATCGTGAATCGATTGATTTTTTTCGTTGCTAATATTAATCGCGAAGTGGTGCAATTCTGAATCGAATGATTGAGCGACTCTTCTATGAACATTGATTGCGAATTGATTGATTCATTTTTTTCGCGAATAGTGGTCGAAGTTCACGTGTTTGTTTTTTCTCAATACCTCAATGGAGTCTCGTACGGATTTTTTTCCACGCAACTTTATTTCCCAATGCATTGTGTACGATGCATGAGTCACTTCGTTTTTCGCGAAGTTGGGGAACACGAGGCTGGAGAGAAATGAGAATTGCACAAGCGCACGCAGATATAAAATGGTAAATTGGAGGGAAGTCGTGCACGTTCTGGCGGCAGGTTCGCAGATAAAGACGGCAAGAAGGGGGGGGGGCAAGATATTCGTCTCTTGTGTACTGTGAGTTTGGTCTGTACAAACTTTTAAATGGTTTTATCAATCAGAATTCCATTCGCCGCGGCTGTATCGCCCGGAGCTCTAGCCTGTATTTCAAAATAATTTATTCTTCTCTTTTGAACATTAAAATTGAGAAATTTTGAGCACGCCCACGCGACCATCATCTCATGCCTCCACTTATTTATTTAAATGTATTCTTCCGTCAGATATTTTATTCTCCAGGGTCATACGTACGGTGCACACACTCTATTTTATCACCGCTCGAGACGCAAAACTTTATCCATGCATTTTGACTTATTCAACGTAGGGTAATTCCGGGGGAGTTGGCCATAAGGGAGAGACGGCCAATAAAAATATTTCACAGAACCGCGCACTAGATTTCACCTGTTACTGCTTAAGGAGTTTCGATACCGGCGATACAATGTCGCCATGCTAAACCATGTTAAAAACATAAAAAATTTCAAAAAGTTCAGAATTGTATAAAATTTGGTGAACATATTCTTTGGTGCTAAATTTGACAATACAATTTTTTTCAGATTTTTCTTCTGCACAGTTATCGAGTAAGTTAATACTAAAGTTCACGTGTATAAGCATAGCGTTTCCACATATATAGGTATACATTGCGGGCATAAGACACCTGCTTTAAGGCGTTACCCCCACTTGTAGCGCAAAAAAGGCCTTTTTCATGAATTTTTTTAAAGAAAACTACAAAACTTTTTTAATCAATCAATATAACATCTTAAAGAACACGTCTTGAAGAACTTTCAGTAATTTTTTTATTGAAAAATATTACATTGTTTAGTGGCAAATGGCCGTCAATGAAATAATGTTTTTATATACACGGTTTGCGGTGACCAACATTGCGGCGAAGTGGATCATCTGAAAAAAAAAATGCGGATGGATTTAGTCAAATATAAGTATAAACTAGTCTTTAATCGAAGGATTTTAAAAAATATTCATTTTTCACAAAATGGCGGACAGTCAAAGTTAATGGTTCGATTTTAACGAAAAAAACGGCCGTTTTTTGGCTATAAAACGGCCATTTTTTTTCGAAAAAAAATCAAACGATTAAAGACTACATTTTTATGTATTAAATAAGCCTGCAAAATTTCAAGAAGATCGGTTCATTAGTGTTCGAGTAATCTTGGTCACCGACTTCAGAAATGCCATTTTGAGAAAAACGCGTTTAAAGTTTCAATTTCAGTTTACATGAAGAAAATATTTTTTTTTGTAAACTTACATAGAGTCATCTATTCCGGGCCCATACGGAAGTATGGGCCCGGATACTTATACTTAAAAAAAATGCAATAAAAAAAATCGATTTTTTCAAAATCGCAAGTGGCTGTGACCCCTTAATGCTTAATTACTCGATCACTAAGGGGAAGAAAATTTTAAAAGAATTTGTGTTTTCGCACTTAATGTTGAAGAACATTATCACCAAATTTGATAAATTTCTTAACATTTTGACTTTTGTACCGAAACTCCTTAATGCCTTAGGCCACAGTAACGGGTATAAAATCATGTGCGAATTTAACAATTTTTTTTCGCATGAAAAAGTGATTCACTCATAAAAATAATTACACATCTATTTAGTATGAATATCCAGCTATTAGAATTTTTATTATGTACAAAATGGCCGAATTCTAATACTTTCTTTTGTTATCTTTTTTAGGCGCTCCGCGGCGTGACATTTAGCATCCACAATTTTTTTCCTAGAACAAAAAACAAAAATTCTCCCCAATCCACATTGGAGTACCTAGAGAAGTACATACGGAATTTAAAAAATATTGTTTTATCCAAAAGTTGTAGATATTTGAACTGAAGAAATGAATTTTCAGTGAAAAATTTCGTTACAACTGATCATAAACTGCACACAAAATGAAAAGTTTTCGATCAATCAGAAATTCCGTACGTACTTCTCTGCGAAATGCAATTAGGAACATAACTTTTAAATTTGAAGTAAATCGGGTGAAAATTGTTGAAGTTGTTTGTCACGCCAATTGGAAAAAGCTGTTTCGAGAAAAACGCGTTTGAAGTTTTAGGTACTCTATGGCCGTACCAGAGGTGGGCTTACGTTAGACGCTCAAAGTCGGTGAAAAAAAATGTCTTGCTACAAATCGAATAGTAACTTATTTTCATGATGATAAAGCACCGTTTTAGCGTTAAAAAATCGATTTTTCAAAAATTCTACCCCTTAAGAAACATCTGTACTTTTATTTTGACGGATCCTTGAAAAACTGTGGCCAACTACCCCGAGCTTACCCTACTCCTTCCGCGGAGGGCCGTATTTTGTGGGGACATAAGGAGAGCCCTCCTAAATTATTTGTAAATTACAGTGGCGCTTAATAAAAATAAGTCACAATCAATTATTATACCCAACGATAAATCGGAATTTAGACATTTTTTTTCTGAAAAGTCGAAGCTACGAAAATCCTTCTGCTGGTCATATTTTTTTCAAGTTTTATCATTAACATTTTTTTAACTTTCGGTGACCCTCTGCTTTTATTGTCGTTGGGGTATCTTTAGATTTTTTTACACGCGTGAACACGTGCCGTATAAATGAGACGATTTTTAGAGTAGTATTTTTTCGTTAGGAGTTGAGTAACTTGACTTGAAATTTTACCAGTATACTGGGATGTATTTTTACTTCATTAGGGTAGGGCCAACAAAGAGTGCGCGCTATCGAAGAGTAGACGGTGCTTTTAATTGCAACACAGCAAGTGTCTCCGTCGTGTATAAATATTTCCTAACAAAAAAATTGTCGAAGATCCTTGAAAAGATACCCTTTACTATAAAAAAAAGTTACACACCTGAACCCATTCCTCCCCCCCCCCCCCCCAAAAAAAAATTCGCGAAAATACCTATTTTTTCCGGCCGCGAACTAGATGTAACCCGTTAAGGCTTTTTAAAAATATTTTCCAAAACTGTTAGTTAAGATTTATGTTTAAAATAATGTTCCCAAATGACCAAAGCTTAATTTACATAAAAAGTACAAAGTGTATTATCAAAATTGATTTTTCCAGACTTAAAAGTTTACAAAGTGTACTCTTTGCTGGCTTTATCCTTAGACGAAAATCAGTTAATTGTTAAATATTCGGGCTCGTGGAAGGAATACCTTAAGCGAAGTTTTCACGCACTGGAAAGGGGCATTAATAAAATCGCTCGAAGGCCTCCACCAAACTGCTCGGGTACTCCATAAAGTTGTCGTTGAAATACGAATGAAGCTACGATGCTCGCGAACCGTGTTTGTCTTATCTCGTTCTACGGTAACGTACAATTGCCGCAGCAAAATCAATTCACGAGTGGCAAAGTTTTGACAAGTTCATCGCGGGTGCATGATCCAAGTCGGTGATGAGTTTCTGATTAATCTTCCGCGCTCTCGACGATAATTTTCGTCTTGAGCGAGTACGGAATTGTCACGCGGATTCGAGTAATTGAAAACAAAGTAAATATAAAGAATTATTTTAAAAGTGCTATTGTCGATTTGTTCTTTTTATTGAAAATCGATTTATTGGTTTGATTAAAAAATGTTATTGTCGATTTAATCGTAAATTGAAAAAAATATATTGCCGACCATATTGAAGAAGATTTTAAGGGGTTACCCCCACTTGCGATTTTGAAAAAAATCGATTTTTTTTATTGCATTTTTTTGAAGTGCAATTTGAAGTGCAGTTTTTTTATGCCCGGAATAGATGACTCTATGTAAGTTTACAAAAAAAAATATTTTCTTCGTGTAAACTGAAATTGGAACTTTAAACGCGTTGTTCTCAAAATGGCATTTCTGAAGTCGGTGACCAAGATTACTCGAACACTAATGAACCGATCTTCTTGAAATTTTGCAGGCTTATTTAATACATAAAAATGTAGTCTTTACTCGTGCGATTTTTTTTTTTCGAAAAAAATGGCCGTTTTATAGCCAAAAAACGGCCGTTTTTTTTCATTAAAATCGAACCATTAACTTTGACTGTCCGCCATTTTGTGAAAAATGAATATTTTTTAAAATCCTTCGATTAAAGACTAGTTTATACTTAGATTTGACTAAATCCATCCGCATTTTTTTTTCAGATGATCCACTTCGCCGCAATGTTGGTCACCGCAAACCGTGTATATAAAAACATTATTTCATTGACGGCCATTTGCCACTAAACAATGTAATATTTTTCAATAAAAAAATTACTGAAAGTTCTTCAAGATGTGTTCTTTAAGATGGTATATTGATCGATTAAAAAAGTTTTGTAGTTTTCTTTAAAAAAATTGTGCCATGTGTAGTATTAGTGTAGTATTGTAGTTTTCTTTAAAAAATTTGTGTTGGCGGAGAAAAGAGATGACCGGTGATAGAAGAATAGAAAGTCCGTGCGTACAATCCGAACCCTTTAATTTAGCCTGCTCCTCCAACACCTTATCCAGTGACTTAAGGGGTAAACTAAAAAAAAAACGAAAAAAAAATTCAAATGTATTTCGAAAGTGTATTTATTAAGTGTAACAACTTTCATATCAATATCTATAATATAAACTTATAAAAAAATCATGAAAATAGCCTTTTTTAGCGTCTAAAGTGAGAAGACCCCTTAAGGCGGAACACTACTGTGACGGGTAAAAAAATGCTTTTTCCTTGCATTTTCTCAAAGTATGCATATTCAAGAAAATATGATAAAATGTTCAAGTTAAAGTATTGAAGATTGACCAAGTTGCAGACGATTTTGCGAAATCAGGTAGCGCAACGATTAACGTATACTAAAACTTTCAATCGTGCTCTTCTCAGAACGACTTTTCTCGACCTGGCCGGAATCATAACCCGATCAGTGTTGCGCTCGAGATAATCAAGTACAGGAGGGCGGGGGTCAAATTGACCCCTACACTGATCAGGGTGACTCTAGCTATGATTGTCCGATTTTCTATTTTAAATCCCAAAATTTCGATATTTGCAGTAGCTATCGTTCTACGTAGCCGATTTTTTAAAAATCAACTCTTTTTTGGGACCCCGAAGATAACAATTTCGCAAAAATGACAGTTTTTTGCACACCGACCATTTTTTGAATTTTTTT
>CALYCA010000374.1:0-12891 GCA_944452715.1 Ophion slaviceki | reverse complement strand
TACATATATATATATATATATATATATATATATATATATATATATCGAGAATCGGGAGCATTATGACGACAAACGAGAAACCCGTTGGTGCAAAAATATTTCCATCGTTCATTCGCCTAACGAGTCATAATTAGAATCTGATTAATTTTTTGCCCACAGTTATTACCTGCGCAGCCTTCCTTGCGACATTTCCCTACCCCTCATCGCTGACGCCTTGCTTGCTCCCATTTTCTTCACCCCTCGCTCTTCTTTTGCGCTTTTAGCTCCTCACTATTTTTTTTTTTTTTTCAATCGTACGCGAACTTTTGATTCGCGATTAATTTCCGGTCGACGTCGGATCCGGGCACAATTACAATGAGCGCGAGCCTCGAGGGAACGATATAAAGCAGACATTACAAGCGCAAGGGTAATGAAATATTATAGGCCGAGACAAACTGTTTGTTCTTGTAACGATCGCCGTAAATTGCGCTCTCCCGAGAGCACTCGGTAAATTGTAATCATTTGAAAAATATCGTTAAATACCGATGATATCATGTAACGTCGCGGTGCGAACGATGTTCATTTTGCTCTCTCTCTCTTTCTCTCTCCGTTTTCTGTATCTCGAACTCGGCAAGATACAAAGACAACATATTCTTCGCGAACTAATTATAATTAAGGTCTTTGCCGGCCTGGCTGCGTGATTACCGCATATACATATATATATTCGAGCAACCGGTGCAATCTCGGAAACGATTTCCCTCGACAGTTTACCAGATTGTTCGAGAACACACGGCGCAATTCCATCAGGAGTAGTACACAAGGCGGAAGACGGGATCGCTGAATCAGGCTGGTCCATTGCTGCATCATAGCGGAAGGGCGCTTTATAGAGATACAGTGACGGAAGAGTTAGATGAAGAAAGAGCGGGAGAGAGAGAGAGAGAGAGAGAGAGAGAGAGAGAAAGTGCCGGTGTTCTTTGCTGAGAGATCTGTTCATCCCCGTATCTCGCGGCACGTTGTTGTAGTCGTGAGTATGACCGGGGGCGAGCGGATACTCCTATGATGCGGTTCACCAGGATTCCATCCACTCTCCTCTCTACTCGGCCTTTCTCTCTCTCTCTCTCTCTCTCTCTCTCTCTCTCTCTCTCTCTCTCTCTCTCTTTCTCTTTGTGGGTTCGCTGGAGGGTCTGTACTCTGCGGGCTCCGTGGGTCCCGTCAGGTGTCAAGACTTCAAGAGTCTCACCTCCAATCTATCCGCGAAGTATCCAACACAAAAAGAATATATATATATATAAATATATTCCGCGCACAAGTGAGTTTGTTTCATCGCGGCAAAGTGAGCCAACAGCCCACCGAGCGAGTGAGCTCTGAGCCCACGAGAGATGTTGCAATAGACGAGAGATGGACCGCGATCACCATCAACGTGCGGCGGTGCAACTCATCTCCCGGCGGGCGCGCAAGGGCACAAACGAACTATCGCGAGAGCGAGAGAGAGAGTGAGAGAGAGAGAGAGAGAGAGAGAGAGAGGGATGCAGGAAGAGAAATACCAAATTGTTGCGTAGGGGAGTGCAAGGAGGAAAGCAGAAGGTAAGTAAAGGGTTTTTGCAATTACAACGACGGAAGAAACGGAGATATGGAGAAAGATAGGAGGGCGCGGTTTGGTCGTGTTATACGCGTGCTGCCTTTGCCAAGCTATTTCGTAGCTTTGTGTGCGCTGGGAATCTGTTCTCGGGCGGTTATAACACAGCCAAATGGTGGAGAACGTGCATCGTGTAGGAGAGAAAAGTCAAGCCGAAAGCCATAAGAAAGGGTAATGTAATAGGACAAAGAAAATTGTGAATAAGTGGATGAAGAACCAAGCTGAAGAATCGCCAGTGCGCCTATAGGGATCCGTTGAATAAGCCTCGAATTACCGTCGTAGGAAATGCCTGCGCATATACTCTCACACTCCTGACGTTGCTATTTAACTCCGGCCTCGAGTCTTCCGCTATATGGGAAAAGCCTTCAATAGCGGTGCCAGATTGGCCAGAATCGCCAAGTTTCGCTCAGTACTGACATACGGCCTCCTTAGTGATCGTGGAACCCGTTGATAGATGGTGAGATTGAGGGTACTTGATGGGAAAACATCAAATGGGATGCACCCAACACGGTCACTGTCACCTACCGAGGCCTTCATCTGGTTGCACGTGATTGGTAAGTGGTAGGATTGGGGGTACTCTGTAGGAACACATCCCATTGGATGCACCCAACCCGGTCACTGTCGCCAACTGAGTCATTCATCCGGTTGCACAGAAGATGATCGGTAAGTGGTAGGATTGGGGGTACTCTATAGGAAAGCATCACATTGGATGCACCCAACACGGTCACTGTCGCCAATTGGGCCATTGATGTGCTTGCACAGAAGATGATCGGTAAATGGTGAGATTGCGGGTACTGAATAGAAGCACATCAGCTAGATGTACCCAACAAAACCACTGTCACTAACTAGGTTCTATATCCAGTTGCTGAATAAATGATCGGCAGATGGCAGGGTTGAGGATGCTCTATAGGAAAACATCAAATCGGACACACCCAACACTGTGACTGTCACCACCTGCGCCATTCATCCGCTTGCACAGAAGATGTTCGGTAAATGTTAAGATTGAGAGTATTCAACAGAAACACATCAGCCGGATGTACCCAACACGAGCACTGTCACCATCTGAGACATTCGTCCAGTTACACAGAAGATAAGTGCATTCCTCTGCATGACTGTATGGGGGCACAGGCAGCTGAGGATCCTCGACATTGTTGAAGCCTTTTGTTGTAGTCGTTGGATTAACGAGTAGACGGAATCTACGCTCCTTCTGAATCAAGCACGGTCTATGATCTGTTACCATTGTACAGCTGGAACGGCAAGATCTAGTATGGTTAACGCTCTTTTTCTCTCCATCTCTGCACTGCCTGAAGGATATACGTATGTGATATCCTTGCGCCGGTGGGACATTGCTCCATCAAGTTCTTCGTTCGTAGGTGCAGAATGAAACGAATGAAAAGAGAAGAGAGGAAACTGGGTGTAATTGGAGTTTATCGTCCGCGGCTGCCGTCCTCAGCAATGTAGGTACTCGAGGGACGGCTTGCACTCTCGGTGAAGCTACTCTCTCTCTCTCTCTCTCTCTCTCTCTCTCTCTCTCTCTCTCTCTCATTCTCTTTTCCACTCTTTCTTCGAACGAACGGAAACATCAACGGTGAAGAGAGCGAGATATACAGAGAAGGATAGATGTGAAAGACAGTGTTTGTATTCAGCTGCAAAGGTCCACGAGTCAGCTCGCGGCCTTGATCGGGGTATTCACTATAGAGAGTAAGGAAGAGACGAAAAGAGAAACGGCGAGAGAGAGAGAGAGAAAGTGAGAGAACGAAGGTCGAGAATCTTGTCAGGAATAAAGAATTCTGTCGGACAGGCATGGCGAACAAAATACCTTTTATGCTTCGTTGATGGCACAGCGTTCATGGCAAAAAAATGGAGGGCAAAAGCGCATATAATATACATTCAAAGTGGAATATGGTCACCGCGGGTCTCGATAAATCCCACGATTCACTGATCCCACGTCCGCACCTCTTTCCGCCGCGTTCAAGGCACCGAGGGACGTTTTATATGCGCGCGGAGGTCGTTTGTGGGAAAACGAAGGTTATAATATAAATTCAGGGAGAAATCATGACGTGCCGAAGTTGCAAGACGAGCCGGAGGATCAGAGGTAGCGAGCAGCAAACGCGTGCGAACAACCGACGCAACTTAGCAAATGTGCTCCTTCTTTTTTTCATCTTCTTATTTTCCTTTACCGCGTGCTTCCTGAGAGGCATCTTCTTCTCTTCGTGCTCATCCCCGTGCTTATACTCCTGTTCGCGAAAGGGTGGAATGTCACCCATTAACATTCCCATAAAACCGCCGCTGCGTGTAAACACCGCGGATCGCGTAAACGGTGGTGGTACATAGCGGTGATGGTGAACAACGAAGAGGAACAGAAGACGAAGAGGTATACACGTTGCTTTATATACATATAGATATATATATGAAGATTAGCGCGCAGAGTATATTGGAGAGTGAGAGGCGTGGGAGTAGTCCAAGAGGTTGGCAAATACGAGGGCCCGCATTCACGGCGAGCAGAAGAGGCTGCATGCGGATAGAGACAAGGGCGAAGGGACCCAACGACGATGGAGACTTGGCCCATCAACCAACAGCGACAACGAGATGGAGAGAGAGAGAGAGAGAGGGGGGGGGAGAAAGCGTGGGGTTTGTGTGAGAAATCCAATCCGCTTCCATGAGGTTATTATGGTGATAATTTACTACTCCTCTTGAGAAGCAAGCCCGAGTGCTTTCTGAAGTTTTGCTCGTGCTATTCCCTCGTCGTAGCTCTTATGCCGCTCGGGCGTTGAAGACCCCCAAGCAAAAGAACCGTTTATGCATAGCATCAGCAGCCCGTGGAATACGCAGAGAGGCTTAAAAGAGAGGCTCGAAAGCAGACACACCCCATTGGCAAAGCGTGTGCACCAGCGTTTACGATTGCATCAAAAGTCCATCGGAGAATTCGATCCGACCGCCGTTCCATACCGGCCAATGCGCAAGATTAGCTGGAAGAAAACAACCCACCGAATGGTGAACGCGCGCGGAAGAAAACAACCTACCGAATGGTGATCAATAAGTAGTGAAGATAAATTTGGACCCTACGGGCGTGGAGTGTCACAGGACGAAAGTCTCAAGGTGGAACGTTGAAAAACGAAAAGTTCAAGTTCACGTTGATCTTGCCGTGCAATAAACTGCGCCAGCGAGACACGCACGTTTCCTTGTAGGGTCAAAGCGCGAAGGTTGAAGCTCCGCATTCGAATGCAAGTGGGACAACGAGCTACCTTATTGGGAACTCCGAAGGACATCCGCACGACCACCGGGAGAAGTGACAAGGAAAAAAGAAACAAAGAGAGGGGAAAGGTGGAGAGGTCATCGTTGCGACCTTACCCTGATTCCGTGGTCTCCGAGGGCAGCGTCCAAGTCACACGGGGAGCCTGGAATTATAGTGCGGTATCGTTTTGTACGAGTATGTAACTGTAGTCTCGAGACAATACGAGCAAAATGAAGCTTGGTCGTGAATTTCCGAAGCGACGCTCGTATATCACTCGTCCTTGAGGCTCCCCAGCACCGAACATGGAGACATGCCGTACGTTATTCGGCAATGTATTTCCTTATACACGATATCTAGCCAATACCCGATAACTCAGGAAGCTAAATTAAGGGCGGACGTCAGCTGTTCTCTGCTTTTGGTCGTGGCTGTTGTTCCGAAACAATGCGACTAGTGGACGGTTTTTTTCCCCTCAAAGTAACTGCAACAATGTTTAGCTCACATTGATGCCGTACAAAAGTATGGAGGACTAAAACGACAGCAATGGATTGCGCTTTCCAAATGCGATGAAGTCATCGGGAAACACTACGGACTGACCGGTCTCCGAGGAACTAAAAATAGTGGAGTGACAGGTGTAGTGAAAAGGTAAACAGAACGGATCCCCAAAAGCACATGCTCAGCACCATGCTAAAGAATCTCAAAAGCGAAAAATGGGTCGTGGAGGACCAAAACGATGGCAGTGGACGGCGTTTCGGTGTGCGGTTTTCCACAGTTACCACGTGACATCGTTCAAATGCGACGATGTCATCAGAAAAGACGGGCAGTGGACTGACCCATCATTGAGGAACTGGAAAAAGTGGAGTGACAAGTGCAAAAGGTGAACAGGATGGATCCCCAAAAGCCCGCAATGCCATGCTGAGGAATCTTAAAAGCGGAAATGGGGTGTGGAGGATTGGTGGAATGTGCGGTCATGATAGGATCTGTTACGAAAAGCGACCTCATTGAGAATAGATTATCAGCGATCGGAAGTACATAATCTCATAAGTGGCATCTTGGATGTTCTTTTTTCTTTATTTATAGCCGCATCAACAGCTAAGGCTATTAGCGACGACATATTTACATTTGTACATCGTATGGAAATCTCAGGTACGTTTACAATTTTTCATGTACGTTTATCGTTTTGGTGAATTCCATGGTTTTAGACGCATTCGTCTTGTTCTTTAGACACTCTTTCAGCGAAGAGTGGAGGCATAAATTTGTACGTTGTGTTTGGAATTTAGGACACTCAATAATGAGATGTGGCCGGGTGATCTCAGTGTTGCATGCATCACAAAGTTTGGCTGCAGATCGATCAAATAGGTGTACATGGGTGATATTAGAGATTATTCTCAGTCTGGACATTACGCATTCGTCTTGTCTTCGCGAGAATGTTGGGCTTTTTTTCCCATGTTGATTCTCGGATGTCGTGAAGCTTCGTGAGTCGACTTGAGCACCAGAGATCATTCCGTCTCACGTTAATATATTTGTGGATTCCGTGTTTGAGTTCTTGGAGTGAACTCGGAATTTCATCAGAGCAGACATCATGAATGTCCCTGGCACTTCAGACGCGTCTTTGGTGTTAGGTTCATTTCCCTTCGGACGATTCTGGCCACTTTCATCATTTCCGCCACCGCACCGACTCCTCGTCTCGCTGTTCCTGCAAGCTGTGCTACAAAAAGAGTGGCTCGCGATTCGCAATCGAACGAAGGAATCCGCGTGCCTTGGCGCCGAGATTCACGATGCTACGATCGAGTCGTGTATGAACCGAGTTTTATTTACGAGCGGCGCTTCTCCGCAACCTCCTCACATCGCGACCCAGTGCAGATAAGGGATCGACAACGAGAGTGCGTCGCCCGCTCGTCCCTTCATACGTACACATGAAAAATCTTGATTTCTTGATGCATGCAAGTGGTGCGCAAGCGGAATGGCGTTGAAAAAAGAGCAAGAAGCAAAGAAGATACCGCGAGGATTAATTTTATCGAAGAAAAGCACAGAAGGCTTCGGACAGATGCGTGACACGCAATTCTGTGAGGAAGCGGCAGTTGAGAGGGGGTAGAAAATATAGCTACGGGGTCTCGCGGAAGAGCGAAAGAGAATCATCTCGTTGAACCGAGAAGAGTACGCAGATTGTGCAGGTCTCTCTTCATGCGGTGGTCCGGAGTGTGGCCATATGGTGGCGGCGTCTTTGCATCTTTTCTAGTCGCCAACATATCCATACAGAGATAGAGAGTGGGAAAGAGCCAGGTAGAGAGAGAAAGAGAGGTGCTCAGATCGAGTCGCCAATCCACCATAGTGAATACGCCCAAGACCGCGGCGACTCCTCGTCCCGTGTATTTATCTTCCTAGAATATAAACTGCATGCATCGGAGGAGAGGCAACGAGAGCCGGTCAGTTTGATCTCCGTGTGCCAGCAAGCTGCATGCATGCGCCTCAAGAATCGTTCCTCGGTTAACTTCACCACCTCGGTAAGTTCAACATTCCTTCATCCGCATTATGCATTCGCGATATTGTGGAATTCGTTCGAGACTCTTCTCACAGAGTCCCCATTGGGAATGAGTTACTTTATCAGGCCCAATTACAGTTAATAAACGATAGGAACATGAGGAATTTATATTCCTCGCTGAAATTGAATTTCTCTCACGCACGAGTCGAGAGAAAATAGCGTGATAAATCAGCGAGAAGGCACGCGCGCCCGGTCCTCCCATAAATCCTGATCTAACGTCCGCGGACTTTTACCCTGCCAGGGATATTATACAGTCCAGAAAGAAAGATGGCATTAACAGTTGTGTAGAAGAGAATGGGGAGATGAAGAGAGCGAGGAGGCAACTGTCTATAATGTGGAGAGAGAGAGGGTACCAATAATATCGAGTGGCGATACGCGGGAGGTAACATCCCGTGGCAAATCGGTTCTCATGCCGTTGGGACCGTCTATCGTTCCTGTATCGAAGCTAAGACGGCTAAAGGGAACACGTACACGGATAACCCGTGTAATACCAAAGAGCACATACCGTATAACGCATTGGAAACAAGAGGTTCCTCTCGCAAACCGCAATAAAGGCAATTCCGTCTCTCTCACTCTAGATCCCAGTAAGGTAAAGGGAAGGAGAAAAGGGCCTCCACTTATCGGCGTACAATTTCATCGGCACTTAAAACGTCATCCCGCGAAGCTCCATCTTTTCATCAGCTGCTAATCTCGTTCATTCTCGAGGGGGCCCTCACGATTCCTTTCACCGAGTCCACCATTCGGCAATACATGTATAGACACTTTTTATAGGAAGTGATCAATGACTTCAGGTATACGCGGAGTGAGTACGCGAACAACTGGAACAAGTTCCCAAATGTCGATCAAGTCCCTCGAGATGTTGGTTGGGTTTATTTGCTCCCAATTAAAAAAATGACCGAAGCCAAACAATTACTTGAGTTTGTTCAGTCTGAATTGAAAAGATGCATTGAGTCTCTAAGGAAACAAAGGGTTGGTTTGTCCTGATGTTTCGCTTTGTTGGCTTGATGTTGCTTAGGTTTGCACATTGCCAACCACACATTCGATATTGCCAATATCGAATTCCTCAAAGCGTTTGGATTTCTCCGTTTCCAGCTAAAATATGGATAGAATCCCCCAAGATGTCGTTTGGCTTGGCTTGCTTCCAATTGACAAGTAGTCACACAGCCTCAAGATGTGACTTAGATATGTTTGTCCCCAATTGGCAAATGGATTGAGTCCCTCAAGTAATAACTTGGATTTGTTCGGTCGGAATTGATAAATGGATTGACTCCCTCAGGCAACTAAGGATTGTTTTGTCCTGAGATTAAGCTTTGTTGCCTCGATGGTGTTTGGGTTCGCATACTGTCGATGGAAAGATAGATCGAATTCCTCAAAACACATGGGTTTCTCTGTGCCTAACTGAAATGCGGGTCAAATCCCTCAAGATGATGTTTGACTTGGCTTGCGGCAATTGACAAGTGGACCTATAGCCTCAAGATGATGGTTATACCTAAGCATTATCTTGAGGCTATGGCTATGGTTTGTTCCCAATTGGCAAGTAGATTGAGTCCTTCAAGATACTGTTTCATCCAGAATTCGAGGTACCCTATTCCTTAACGTCAACTCTCCCATCCAGAACGATACTTGGTTTGGTTTGCTCCCAATTGACAAGTGGACCCATAGCCTCAAGATGATGCTTAGGTATGTTTGTCCCCAATTAGCAAGTGGATTAAGTCCCTCAAGATACTGTTTCATCCAGAATTCGAGGCACCCTATTCCCTAACGTTAACTCTCCCATCCACAACGAGGCTTGGCTTGGTTTGCTCCCAATTGACAAGTGGACCCATAGCCTCAAGATGATGCTCAGGTATGTTTGTCCCCAATTGGTAAGCGGATTGAGTCCCTCAAGATACTGTTTCGCCCAGAATTCGAGGTACCCTATCCCCTAACGTCAACTCTCCCATCCAGAACGAGGCTTGGCTTGGTTTTCTCCCAATCGGAAAGTGGACCCATAGCCTCAAGATGATGCTTAGGTATGTTTGTCCCCAATTGGCAAGTGGATTGAGTCCCTCAAGATACTGTTTCATCCAGAATTCGAGGCACCCTACTCCTCAACGTCAACTCTCCCATCCAGAACGAGGCTTAGCTTGGTTTGCTCCCAATTGACAAGTGGACCCATAGCCTCAAGATGCTGCTCAGGTATGTTTGTCCCCAATTGGCAAGTGGATTCAGACCCTCATAATACTTTTTCACCCATAATTCGAAGCACCCTACTCCCTAACGTTAACTCGCCCATTCGATCACATATACCCAAAAGCTTAAAATGTCCTATCATACAGCTCCTGAAGCTTCATCGATGGGTGCTTTAGCACGGAATGTGTTGTGCACGCGTGCACGACCATAGCTACGACCCAGCCAGAAATTTTCACAGTATGCACGGTGCAGTATACACATTCATTGTACACTTAGAAAGTGCAGGCGAGTGCGGGAAGCGGAGATGATGCACCCTCGATCGAGGCCGTCTCTCCTCTCGCACACCTATAATAAACTATCTCTCGGGACCCGGGGCCTGATTCGGGCCGTGCGCGCATCACGCCCGATTTCTTTTGCAGCCTCGCTCGCCCTCACTTTTTTCTTTGCCCTCTCGGGACGAGCGGAGAATTATGGGGTGAGCGCATAGGCACCGGACAGAAAAGACAGCAGGTCTTGGGGCAAAGGAGAGCGGGTACAGCCCGGGGAGGGGGGGAAGAAGCGCTCGCGTAATAGTGCAAAAGAGAGAGAGAGAGAGAGAGAGAGAGAGAGAGAGAGAGAGAGAGAGAGAGAGAGAGAGAGAGAGAGAGAGAGAGAGAGAGAGAGAGAGAGAGAGAGAGAGTGAGAGAGGGAGACAGAAGCGTGCTGAGGAGGAGTCGGGGTGTACACACCCGTCGTCATACCGGAAGCGATCCGCTTTGCGGCCTTTTTAAACGCGATTTAGTTCCACGAAGAATTCCTGAGCGACTCGAGGAACAATCTATCGGTGGAGAGCGAGCGAGCGAGAGAGAGAGAGAGAGAGAGAGAGAGAGAGAGAGAGAGAGAGAGAGAGAGAGAGAGAGAGAGAGAGAGAGAGAGAAATATATATATATATATAGGCATTGCTTGAGGCGTATCTCTGTGGACGAGGGATATATATCTTGACGCTGATTTTATCCCTCAAGCTGCTTTTGCCTACACCGCATAGTTGTTACCGAGGAAGGCGGGGGGGTGGGGGTACACATACATTATCACGGATCGAGCTGACTCTGTCATAGAGAAAATTCTTATAAACGTTTGTCTCGTGGCGTTCCTCCTTGCGCTAACGCTTGAATGTCGATTGCTCCGAGATAAAAAAACTCTCTGAATAATATCACGAAGACAAGGATCACGAGGATTCATTATCGCCGCTGGAGGGTGCACGAATTAGGCGTTACGTATCGAGGCATTCCCAGACCGGCTACTACATCGTGGTACGGATATTTGTACACTTGTAAAAGCGAAAGGCGAGAATGTTTGCCCAGCAGGTATTGTTATCGCCGTTACACGACAGGGCACGCGTTTCCGGTTGTGGTGTAAGAACGTGAGGACGAAAAACTGTCGCCGGACGCTGCTTTTCGACGTGTGTACTGCTAATTAATATTGAAGCTGTTAGTTAATGGTCAGAGGTACGTATGAGTTGGGAGTTTTGAAAACATGATTTTTTGATTGCTTAGTTTTATAGCCTAGGGTCTGAATTTTGATTGGCACTGGAGATTTTGTAATGATTCCGACAATTGAGTGAGTTATAACGATTTTTTAAGGGTGCGTTTTGCCCTTTTTTGCGTTTTTCTCGAAAGTATGTTTTGTCGGTGTAAGTCCGGGTTAAAATCTGTTGGTCCGGTTAGCTTTAAATTCCAGATGGAGCAGAGTCTACGACATTTTTTATCGTACGTCTGGATGATTTTGAGGTATGTTGTTCCATTTGTTAATAACAAAAGATTAAAGTCGTTTTGTTAAAAAATCGAACTATTTTTTCAACAGCATGTCATTTTCCTAATTTTGAAAATATCAAAAAAGTATCCAATCAAACGAAGCTTTCATTATTGTACTAAAAGTACATGTTTCATTTTTATCTCAGGCCACCCTATTTGTCACATCCACCTCACCCTTTGGCCATGCAGCACCGGCGGCGCTTTGCTAAGGGGTTACCCCCACTTGCGATTTGGAAAAAATCGATTTTTTTTATTGCATTTTTTTGAAGTATAAGTATCCGGGCCCATACTTCTGTATGGGCCCGGAATAGATGACTCTATGTAAGTTTACAAAAAAAATATTTTCTTCGTGTAAACTGAAATTGAAACTTTAAACGCGTTTTTCTCAAAATGGCATTTCTGAAGTCGGAGACCAAGATTACTCGAACACTAATGAACCGATCTTCTTGAAATTTTGCAGGCTTATTTAATACATAAAAATGTAGTCTTTAATCGTTCGATTTTTTTTCGAAAAAAATGGCCGTTTTATAGCCATAAAACGGCCGTTTTTTTTTCGTTAAAGTCGAACCATTAACTTTGACTGTCCGCCATTTTGTGAAAAATGAATATTTTTAAAAATCCTTCGATTAAAGACTAGTTTATACTTATATTTGACTAAATCCATCCGCATTTTTTTTTCAGATGATCCAATTCGCCGCAATGTTGGTCACCGCAAACCGTGTATATAAAAACATTATTTCATTGACGGCCATTTGCCACTAAACAATGTAATATTTTTCAATAAAAAAATTACTGAAAGTTCTTCAAGATGTGTTCTTTAAAATGGTATATTGATCGATTCAAAAAGTTTTGTAGTTTTCTTTAAAAAAATTCATTAAAAAGGCCTTTTTTGCGGTACAAGTGGGGGGTAACGCCTTAACTGATAATAACTCCACTATTGATCACTATTTTTCAATTTAAAAAATACTCAAACCTGGCAATGCGGTGTATCAATTATCCGTAAAATCCCGACCTCGTCATCCCAATACTCCGATTGGAAAAAAATATTGAAAATCGACCTGTTTTTTTGGGCCCGAAGTTTCATCTCGTCTTCCAAGCCCAAGCAGAGGGCACACTGTTCGGTCCTAGCCAGAAATTCCCCTCGCGTAAAACAGACACCGCGTGTAGTTGAAAATAAAAATTAGGCGCTGCGCGGCCTTTGATCGCTGGTTGTGCAAGTTAATGGGGGTTCGCAGATCGCCTACCGGTAATTATGGCAGGTGCCATAAAAGTATCGCAATACGAATAAAAAATTATCACGCGAGTGAGAGAAAAAAAAACATTTCTCGTTTCCCGATGCGTTCATTGCGAATTGAATCTGCCTCTCTCGGACCATATAACTAGCGTTCGTTCGTTCTACGCGCTCTTGTCGGTACGGTTATTACGGTTACGGTCACGACGAGGCTTATCCCAGATAATCCTGACTCTCGATTTCATCTGGAGTATTTCTACAGCTCAACACGATGAACGATCTCGCGAGAGGGGGAAAAAGAGAGAGAGA
>CALYCA010000373.1:0-16308 GCA_944452715.1 Ophion slaviceki | reverse complement strand
CAAATTGCAATTTTTTTTCGAAACGGTGCAGACGATCGATTTCAAATTTGTAGGATGCATTTAGTATACGACAAAGAATGTACCGTATAAATTTCAATCAAATGGTAAAATTTCGTTAATTATTCCGTAACTCCTTAACAGACATTGGCGTTTAAAAATATTCTCGATGATCCTTCGTACGCTCTTTCGGCCTTTTACGATTTACCCTTCCATTTAATTAACTATGACTGACAAGGAACATCACTCAAGTATCCATCTTCGATTTTGTTGTAACTCATACATGTGATAAAGCATTGAAAAATATTACACAGGTATTTTTTTTATCGGCGGAAAAACGGGTTTGCTGGGGAAAACCACCCTTCAAAAAAGGCGTATCACCTTTGCATTTAATTCATGCTCAATCCTTTTACAGTGGATTTTTCATTGTTTTACATTAGAGGAATTTTGGTTTTCGTTTCATTCGGATCGGTAGACAGCTTGGGTGGTTTCTCCCCTTAAAACCGTTTTTGAATACGATTTCCTCGCATACAAATCTCTACGGAACGATGCTGACGTTTGTCAGCAACGAAAACTGAAAGACTCGCACGAACGCAAGAACTAGAAGAAAATTCGGTTCAGCTATCACGCTGATGTGGTCCCATTTTGTCATCCCTCCGTTTCTCAGAGTCGTGATCGAGAAGACTCGGGAGAATGTATCGGCATAGCTGAAATTTTATTTACCGCAAATCTTTATCGCAAAGGGCTTTCCTCGCCCTCCCTTCGGGCGTTCGCTGCGAAAGGTTGATGCCACGAGAAGGCGAATGTCCTGGCACCATAAATCGGGTCATTTATTTTGCAGGGAACCTCCATTGTGCCGAGAACCAAAGTATTTGCACCCTCTTGTCTGTTTCTTTTTCCACCATCTTCTTTTCGTCTACTTTTATCACCGTGAATTTAGCGTCGATGCTTATACGAAACTCGAATACTTACGTGGCACACTATATCCCGGTGACCGCATGGTTTTCGCATTGTCAAACTCCGTTGATTTCTCTCGACTCACTTCGATAACTCGCTATATCACACCCCTCGACTGCCAAAGCCTCGCTCGCGGGCGTGAACAAATTACGGAACGCCGGCGCGTTCTCAAGAATGACACGTTTCATCGAAGATGAAAGAGGATGAGGAGAAATTGTAGAATATCATTTTTCAGGTGGAGGCTGGGCTAGGAATGTTTCGGAGGTGATTTTGAAGATGGAATGACTGAAAACATAACTGAAAAATGCATACAAATGTTTATCGATGCTTCAAGAGTATGTACAAATGACAAAAAATTATTATCGTGCACTTTCGTATATTTGTTCGCAAAATTTGTTTACAAGACAAAAACCAAACACATTCCGAGTCTGTATACAGTGGGTAAAAAAGTATTTGTATATCTCACAATGAAATTGTTATCAATTTGGCTTTATTTGTTTGTTCGTGTTTTCCCAAGATTTTTGTAAACGGACACCATGTATATTTAGGATAAACTATCTAACACAGAAACTTAAGGGGTCTTCTCACTTTAGATGCTAAAAAAGGCTATTTTCATGATTTTTTTTTATAGGTTTATATTATAGAAATTGATATAAAAGTTGTTACACTTAATAAACACACTTACGAAATGCATTTAAAAAATAATTTACTTAACTCACTTTTTGTAGACAAAAATGGTAGTTGAAAAAATGTCCTAAAAATTTCTAGGTCTGCGCTGTTGATGAAATCTCGGAGATGGATCATCCGAAACAAAAAAATCAAACGGTTTTAGATTCAGTATGTTAATGACTAGCGCATATCATACGATTTTTGATATATGCAAAAATAACAAAATGGTGAACATTTTTGAAAAAAAATAGTAAATATCAAAATTTAAAAAATAGTAAATATCGAAATTCGAAAAAATAAAAAAAATAGTAAAAATCAAAATTCAAAAAATTGTAAAGAATATGTGGTTAAAATTTCACAAGGATCGGTTTAGTAGTTTCGCAGATTTTATCAACAAGCCGTCGAAAATAATTGTTTCGAGGAAAACGCGTTTAAAGTTTGTTTGGGTTACATAAATAAATAATTTTGTTTTTTTTTAAATCTATTTCAAAAGTGGATTTATTAAGTGTAACGACTTTTATATCAATATCTATAATATAAACCTAACAAATAATTCATGAAAATAGCCTTTTTCACAGGCCCGTTCAGAAAGGTCTGTAGAATAATTAAATTCAATAAAAAAACGGTTTATTCAAATTTCTAGACAACAATACTGCCTCGAACCTACATTCGAAACGTCGAACGATATAAAATATTAATATCGAAATAAATGTACCCATGTGAAAGAAAAAATACATTTTCTCCAAAGGCATCGCAAATACTTCGATCTTCACAACTCGCATTTTACGCTGCGAAAAATAACAAATTAATATTAATTCCTCCGAGCAATTTTGAAGTGAGTGAAATTTCGAAAAAAACGTTTTTTACACGCGTCAAAATGTTTTTTTTACATTTTGTTTTTGTTTTTTTTTTTAATTTTTTTACCACGTGCAAAGTGCGAGAATCGCCGCGAAGTGAAGCGAGAAGATTCCGGGGGGCCTGGTGATGTCAAAGTAACGCAGTGCCTCGGGGCTTTCGAAATATTTTGTTTTCTTACTACCCGCTTTGCGAGGGGGCGCGAACGACGGAGAGCAGTCGAGGGTGCGGGATCGTTTTGCTCATTCACCAGCCCGACACGACCGATCATCACCCTCCCTCCCTTTATCCCGGCAGAGACAATAAGCTTGGATAATCGCACACACAAAACGGTTTGCTCTCTTCACGGCCGATTAAGCCCGCAATCTGTTGACCCAGCGACTTTAGTATCCATTATTATTGCTCGCCCGTTTGAGACTTTCTATTCGAGCCCGCGGAGCACCCGGGCGAAAGCTCCTTTGCACGGGCGAAAAAAAGATCGAATGTGTTGCGAACTGTTTACGAAAAAAAAATATATATCGCGCAAGGCTGCTTTGATTAAGGAGTTTTAGAACAATTGACGAAATTTTACCATTTGATTCAAATTTAAACAGCACATTTTTTGTCACATACTGAAAGCACAGTCCAAATTTTGAGTTGATCGTCTACACCGTTTTTGTAAAATTTACATTCGAAATAACACTTTTTAGCTCTTAGGGGGGAAATCCTGAAAAATAAATTTTCATTCATTTTTTGATAGGTTTATATTATAGATATTGATATAAAAGTTGTTACACTTAATAAATACACTTTCGAAAAACATTTAAAAAAATTTTTAATGTATTTATGTAACCCAAACAATCTTTAAGGCGTTACCCCACTTGTAGCGAAAAAAGGCCTTTTTCATGAATTTTTTTAAAGAAAACTACAAAACTTTTTTAATCGATCAATATAACATCTTAAAGAACACATCTTGAAGAACTTTCAGTAATTTTTTTATTGAAAAATATTACATTGTTTAGTGACAAATGGCCGTCAATGAAATAATGTTTTTGTATACACGGTTTGCGGTGACCAACATTGCGGCGAAGTGGATCATCTGAAAAAAAAAATGCGGATGGATTTAGTCAAATATAAGTATAAACTAGTCTTTAATCGAAGGATTTTAAAAAATATTCATTTTTCACACATTGGCGGACAGTCAAAGTTAATGGTTCGATTTTAACGAAAAACAACGGCCGTTTCTTGGCTATAAAACGGTCATTTTTTTTTCGAAAAAAAAAATCGAACGATTAAAGACTACATTTTTATGTATTAAATAAGCCTGCAAAATTTCAAGAAGATCGGTTCATTAGTGTTCGAGTAATCTTGGTCACCGACTTCAGAAATGCCATTTTGAGAAAAACACGTTTAAAGTTTCAATTTCAGTTTATACGAAGAAAATATTTTTTTTTGTAAACTTACATAGAGTCATCTATTCCGGGCATCAAAAAAAACTGCACTTCAAATTACACTTCAAAAAAATGCAATAAAAAAAATCGATTTTTTCAAAATCGCAAGTGGGGGTAACCCCTTAAGCCAAATTACCGAATTTATAACGAAAAATTACGACTCTAAATATCGTCTTTTTTATACTCGTTTATTTGTCACAATTGCGGACTAATTTCATTAATGGCGCATCCAATTGCTTCCTTGAGCTCCGAAACGGTCTTTGGATCATTGGCGCACACTTTTCCTTTTAGGGAGCCCGAAAGAAAGAAATCCAATGGCATCAAATCGCACGATCTCGGTGGCCAATTCTCACCACGTCGCGAGATAACACGACCATGAAACTTCGTCTGCAATAACTGCATTGTTTCCCCCGCAGTGTGGCAGGTTGCGCCATCTTGTTGAAAGATGTGGAAAAATGTCGTTCAAGTCCATGCCGTTTATGCAATTTATCGTATATTGTGTTCCACACATAACCTCCATGTTTTTACCTTATATTAAAATTAAAATATTCGTACTTTTCAAATACATAATACGTTTTACTAATAAATAAAAATGTCAGGTCATTTTGAGACACTTTTTATCTGAAATTATTTTTATTCAACACAACTTGCAGTCTTGTAGGAGCGGGAAGAGTGCGAAAAACGTATACATAAAAAAAGGAGGTTAGGTAGACTGCAACGGTGGCGCCAGGCGCACGGACAGTGGCGCCAGTTCGCGCGTGCCTTCCGCACGCGCGAACATTTGAATACCATACGCGGTGATTGTTTTTTCTTCCCGGGAACAACAGTGTCATAATGTTCTGAGCGATTTGACAGTTGTTCATAACATTTTAAACATTTTTTAATACTATTTCGTGCGTAAAACGGCCAGTCAGCGATGCATTTGAATCTCCCTAAATTGAAGGGTGCTTTTTCAAATTGTAAATAAAAAAACGGTGGATTTAATATGTGAAGATTACATTCAGTATATGACAAAGAATTAGCTGTATAAATTCGAATTAAATGGTAACATTTCGTCAATTGTCCTGAAACTCCTCAAAAGAGATTGTTCAAGTAGCCGAAATTTGAAATGAAAGAAAAAAATGGATGTTGTCTGCCATTCGCCGTCCTCTTAAGGGCGATTATCGACCATTTTATTTTCGGTCGATAACGAAAAAAGTGAGTGGGAGAGAGAAAAGGAGAAATATGGTATCCCGGGGAGTTTTCCGTGTGCCTTATTTTACTCGTGGAGGCTTCAAATAAGATGCGAGGAAGGGGCTTCTGCTTCGAATCAAGGAAAAGATAGCCAAGCGGGCGGTGCCTTTTGAGCTACTTATCTTCGACAGTCTGCTCCTGTATACGTATACATATAACTGCCAGTTGTACTTTGTGCTCCCTCACTTGTATCCTCGAGAGCAGCTTCGATCCTGATCGCCCGTGCGCCCTTTCTTGCCGAAAGATACTTCAAAAAGGGCACGTCCGTATGCGCGTTCTTTTTTTAGTCGTTGCGCTTTCCCAACGATCGGTTCATCAATCGTCGAGCTCGAACTCGTCGTGAACATTTCTTGACGTTTCTCATCATAAGACAAGATGAACAATATTTTGCCTACTATTTAACAAAATTTACGTTTTTATTATTTATTCAACTTTAACGGTTTATTATCACTTATGTAACTTATGAACTATCATTTGTTTATTGATAACCTTTCTTCCTAATCGCAAGACAATTTAACCGACATTCAATTTCTTATTTAATTACATATTTCTCTCATTACTTAATACTCTTCAATCTTTTATTATTATTATTTCACTTTAGTGATCATTATTTGATAATTCATTTATAGCGTTTGACTAACATTTTATTTCTCATTTCGAAACAAAAATACGAGATTTTATGTCCAAGCATATTGAGAATACATTGAAACTTATTTCACACGAGAACGAATAACGAGTATTATACGTTCAAGGCGGTTGGAGCGTCAGCCAAAATCCAAGATCAAGAAAAATAAATATATACAGGGTGTTAGAAAGATGCAAAGTCTTGAGGGGGTGATAGATCACCTCGTTAGGAATATATCTAACATAGGATACCTTAGTCCAAAGTCTAAGTTTTTCGAGTTATCATGGTAAGTATGATTTTTGGAAAATTTCCCAAAATTAGGTACTAACTCGTTTGCCTCTTATGTAAATGTTATTAAAAAAAATAGTATTAACTTATGTTAATTAACTCATGTTAAGCGTTAACTTATGTTAAGTCTTAACTTACGTTAATTAACTTATGTTAAGCATTAACTTATGTAATTAACTTATGTTAATGCTATTTTTTAAAAATAGGATTAACGTAAGAGGCACTTTTATTTTTTGACTAGTTCTTAATTATTCAACACGTCGCATTTAGTTAATTGTGTGGATACAGATGATTGTATTGGTGTTTGTCGACTGAATACGCATTAAGCTAAGACGCAAATAAAATTTTAGTTACCAATTATTGTCTGTTTGAACATTATGAACGGGTTAGTACCTAATTTTGGGAAATTTTCCAAAAACCATACCATGATAACTTGAAATCCTCAGACTGTGGACTGTGTGTGTAACCTGGGTTGAAAATGTTCCTAACGAAGTGACCTATCACCCCCTTAAGGATTTGTAACGACCTTCCTAACACCCTGTTTATGTTATTGTCTAGACTATACTGAGTCTTTGGGATTTTTTAGAATTTGTTTCGTCACAAAACACCAGAGATAAAAAATAGTTTAATTGATGCAATTTTATGTGCAGTTATATGGGCAAGACGTTCACGCTACGTGTGATGTCATTTTTTTTTACTATTCAGCGCCAGGTTAAACCATTTCTAATGGATCAACGCAAACTAAACCTTTGTAAACATTTAGAGAAAAAAACCCATCTTGCCAGTTGTAAACCATATATATTCAATATTGAACCACTAAGGTTTGATGAAAGATTACGAAGCTTGGCTGGCGAATGAAGAGCATTACGCCCACCTCAATGTGCGCGAAGTTTTGCTGTACTTCGGCAACACTTAATATTCATTAACGGTAATAATAAATTATCTCGTGACATAAATATAAAGAGGAGTAATTATAAATTACTCAAAATTTTATTCTGAGCTGTGTAAAAATTCACTGACGCATTTTTTTCATAATAATCACGTAATAAAAAAATATTAAAATAATAATTTAGTAATAAATACGTAATAAAATTAGTAATTCACGTAATAAAAATATAAAAAGCATAGATTTGCCCTTCAATTATATATTTTGTGAAAAATTAGAATCTACAGAATAAATCTAAATCTCGTATGCATTATCCTGGGCTCAATGAAAAAAAAAATCCTCAAATTGTGCGGGTCAAATCAACGTAGAATTGTGCATAAAAAAAGAAGACATACAGCAGGACGTTTTTTCATCGCGAGAAAGTATCACTACAAATGATTTCGTTGCAGTACTATCTCAGGCGCGGTATGGCGATATTCTTATTTCGACCTTGCTCGTTTGCATGTCCGGAATAAAACGCAAATATTCAAAATTTTTTTGAAAACGTATACACATTATTCTTCTCACGCACCATCGTGCGAGCACACGACTCGTGAGTAATAAAATAAATAACCTAACGAGCGAGGCGAGCGGGTTTTTTGAAAAAGATTTTCATCAGCGAGCGCCCGTTGCTCTCCGCAGAAACTCGACGATAAATACCACGTGAATGGTACTGTGGAATAGGTATTGTGCATATAAACGACAATCGTACGTGTGCTCGAGCCACTTTTCAGTTCTCCTTTATCGGCTCATTTGTCTGGCTCTCGTCTCGCGGTCTTTCAACGAAAAAAATGTACGCAAAAAAATAAAAGCAAATGAACGACATGGCAAAGAGGTAATATCCATGAACAATTACTGCTGCGAGCTTGTATTTTTTTTCTCACGCGGACGGAAAAAGTGGCACGATTACCGTCATATTCGGCTATTCGTAGACATGGCAGTATAAATGTTTTATTAATATAATCGTAACGATTGCCAAAATTGCCGTTTTTTTTAAGCAATGATTTCTTTACAATTTTTTAGACTTATGGTATGTTTTGTTATTATTTTTGGCTGTGACGCGGTATTTTTTTTATTAATCTTTAAAAATTATGGAGGTATGGCACGGTATTCTGAACTCGCGGTGGATGTTGTCAGACGGCGTGACACGTAGCGTCGGTGGGAGTGATCTGAAAAACAACCAACGGAGATTTTTCTTTCAGTAACACTCATACGCAACATATGAACCAAGAAAAAGAGAGAAATGTTGTAAATCGATGAAATGGTACGCTTTGAAACAAAAAAGATTGAATTTTCCGAAAAAAATTGCTACATTTTGCAATAAAAACATTTTTTTTTGCAATTTTCAAAAGCGTTTAGCGTCATGTTTTCGACAATAAGGTTAGGAAGATTTAGACCAAATTTCATTAGAATCGTCTGATTAGTTTTTTACCTATACGTCACGCTAGTTTTGAAAATGCAGTTTAGAAAATCGTGACACACCTCCGCTATTTGTAAAGATTAATTTAAAAAATACCATGTAACAGCCAAAAGTAGTAATAAAACATACCCTAGTCTCAAAAACGGTGGAGCAATCTTTCCCCAAAAGTCGACGATAAGAATAAGTTTGTTTTTTTTCTACGTGACACTTTGACTACGAAGCATGCAAAATTGAAAGACAGGCGGACTCATGAGGCTTGCCTATCGACGATTAAAATCCAGGCCTACTCATAAGGGCACCCCTGTGTAAAAAAAAACTTGCCCATACGATCAGCTTTGGTAGCGAAAGAAATTAATAAGAAATCAATGTGCAAGCTTCCACTTCTTTCGTTATACCTTTCCTCATCATATCTAACGATGAAGCTCAGCGGTCCATAAGAATCCGTGCAACATAAACGCGAATCAAAGATGCTAGCATTATCTAATATTTATTGGATCGATCCTAAGCTGCACATTCATAGTTTTAGAACAATCTAAGTAAAAATGCATCCATCCAAGTTATACCCGAGTAGAAATCTTGCTCCAGCTACAATAAACACCTGATCAGGCATCCTGACTTCTTTTTCCAGCCTTGATCAGAATTTTTTATCAAGCCCTGATCATTTTTGAAACACAATCCCTGACTTCCGTCTGATCAGGGTAAAAAATCAAGGCCTGATCAGGGTAAACTATCAAGGCCTGATCAGGGTAAAAAATCAAGGCCTGGTCAGTGTAAAAGATCAAGGCCTGATCAGCGTAAAAAATTAAGGCCTGATAAGAGCTTAATTTTTCACGGCTTGATCAAAATGAAAAATCATATGATTTTTCACGGCTCAGGATGACCGATTTTTTCCTGAAATAAAAAATACAACGCATACACAAAAGAGAAAAAGGTACCACTTTATAAATAACGCTGATCGTTTATTTTTTAATCTTAATATAAAATTTATCACATATATTTTTCACATATATCTATGTGGAAAACAAACATCATTTTTCTTGTATTTGTAAGAGAACAAAAACTCGAAATAAACTAAGATATATCACTGTATTATATTCCACTTATCATCCCGAAATTAACTATTATATTTTTTAAACAAAAACTTAAGAAACTTCGTGAATAAAGTAAACAGAGCTCAACGTTTTTATGACCAGACGTTTCTAGGAAACGTTACATTGGGCGTTCTGTTCGTTTTTTTTACGCGACGCTCGCAACTTGTCCCAGTCTTTTGCTGAATTAATCAGGCCTTGATACCGCTCCAACAGCTTGTCCAATTTGCTTCGAAAGAACTTCTATTCCGTGTTCCCTATATTTCGAAATGACAGCCACTGAAAAATACGAAAATGTGTATCCCACTTAGAATTCAATGCCTACATATATATCTATATAAGGTATGCACATTATTTTATTAGAGTGGCACAAATTTGAGCTCTATTTTTTTTTCCTTTTTCTCACCATCCAATAATCTACTTTAAAGAAGAAAAAAAATTGTTGCGAAAGCTGCGAGCGGTCATTTTTTAAACAAAATTAGAATTGAAGCAGGAGAGCCCGTACAGCGAAGACCAACCAAGTAATGGTGAGTTGACAGCGTAGTGCAGTTCAGTGAATGTAATGTCCATCCGAAGTGCATTTCTTATGGGCTAACTTGCACCGATGGAAATACTTTCACTTAACTGAACTACGCAGTCAACTTATCATTATTCGGTTAGCCTACGCGGTCCGGGCCCGTAGCGAAGGCTAACCAAATAATGGTAAGTTGACAGCGTAGTGCAGTTCAGTGAATGTAATGTCCATCCGAAGTGCATTTCTAATGAGCTAACTTGCATCGATGGACTTACTTTCACTTAACTGAACTACGCAGTCAACTTGTCATTATTCGATTAGCCTACGCTGTCCGGGCCCGTACAGCGAAGGCCAATCAAATAATGGTAAGTTGACAGCGTAGTCAGTTCAGTGAATGTAATGTCCATCCGAAGTGCATTTCTTATGGGCTAACTTGCACCGATGGAATTACTTTCACTTAACCGAACTGCGCAGTTAACTTATCATTATTCGGTTAGCCTATGCTGTCCGGGCTAATCAGCACCGATGGCAAAACATTTACCAGATTGAACTACGCTGTCAGCTTACCATAATTTGGTTGGCCTACGCTGTCTCTTTTTCTTCTCTGACAAAGGAGACGGACCAAGTAAAGAAAAATAAAAGCGATACACAAAACAAATATAAATCTACTTACATAGTGGTAGCGCCAACACATGCCAATCCTCAGGAATTTCGAGTTGTTCCTCGCTGAGAGGATCTGTTCCGTATCTGTCAAATGTATCATAATAAATATTTTAACCAATGCATATATAATTTGGCGTATGGTTAATTTACAGTCAGATTTAATCCAATTTATATTTATAGATTTAAGAATTGTAAGTCTTTGAAAAAAATTAATTGTTACACTAACCTGCTGCTGTATTATTTCTTCGTTTTTTCCCTTATTTAGAGCCCGCCATTCACGCAGACACAGTCGTTGCGCAATCTTCCGATTGTGTTTGTCCATCTTATTCACAACGTACACGTTATTTGTAAAAATATATAAAGTGATTAATAATATGTCTCGTGCTTCTCTCGTGTCTGTGTATCATTTGACAAGATGAGGTTAGGCACGTTTTTAGTGCCAAACTGTAGAAATCCAGTTACATGATGATTGCTTGAAGTTAGCTGGATCAGGCGAATTGAAGTAAGCCGTAAGTCCAGTTGCTTGACATCGCCTGAAGCTAGCCGGGTCAGGCGAATTGAAGTAAGCCGTAAGTCCGGTTGCTCGACCACCGCCTGACCCCAGCTTGATCAGGCAAATTAAGGCAAACTTAAGTAAGGCCTTCGTACTACAAGCTGATCAGGCGCAGATCAAATATCAGGCCAGCCTGACAATATTTCTACTCGGGTAATGTATGGTCTTGGTAGCGTTTCGCTAAGACTCCTGTACACCCTCAGTAGTTCATCGAGACTGTCCACATTGTATGTGTATATATATATATATATACAGGGTGTCCTGTTATGAATGAACAATCCTGCAACTGTCGATAAGTCAGATCATGTCCTACTCTATACTGGAAATTCAGTTTAGTAACAGTCTCATGGTTTTCGAGATAAAAATCATCTGCTTTTGGTTTATCGCATGCCATTTTTACAAATGATAACATTTTTAACCCTGTTTTTAAAAAATACTCTTAGTTGTTTGTTTTGTCTAGAAAAGTCTTCCTTTTAACCTTAAATGTTGAGGAAACTTTATAAAAAAAGATTTTGTGCAGAATTTTCATACAAACTGATTCGAACATCTGACTTTGATGGCCTGCGGTGTAAGAAAAATGTACTGCGCATATCGTGCCAATTACTTAAAAAAGTTGCTCAGTTATTGTCGATTCATATCATTTGTAGAAATGGCATGCGAAAAACCAAAGGCAGAGGATTTTTTTTTAAATACCATAAAGCCCAAAATCTCGAAGTCCATGAGACGTTTACTAAACTGAAATTCCAGCATATAGTAGGACATGATCTGACCTATCGACAGTTGCAGGATTTTCCATTCATAACAGGACTCTCTCTCTCTCTCTCTCTCTCTCTCTCTCTCTCTCTCTCTCTCTCTATATATATATATATATATAGTGAAAACCGGTTATAATGACATTGAATCGACCATACAGTACCGACGTTCCAGCCGATAGTCGTTATAAGCGATGTATGTACAATGTTGTACTCCAAATTTCGTCGCTATATCCGATACGTCGTCTAAAGTAATGTTATACGCGGTTTCGACTGTATATACAGTCATAGTAGAATATGTCTGCAGAGAATCAGGCTCTTAAGGCGTTACCCCCACTTGTAGCGCAAAAAAAGGCCTTTTTCATGAATTTTTTTAAAGAAAACTACAAAACTTTTTTAATCGATCAATATACCATCTTAAAGAACACATCTTGAAGAATTTTCAGTAATTTTTTTATTGAAAAATATTACATTGTTCAGTGGCAAATGGCCGTCAATGAAATAATGTTTTTATATACACGGTTTGCGGTGACCAACATTGCGGCGAAGTGGATCATCTGAAAAAAAAATGCGGATGGATTTAGTCAAATATAAGTATAAACTAGTCTTTAATCGAAGGATTTTAAAAAATATTCATTTTTCACAAAATGGCGGACAGTCAAAGTTAATGGTTCGATTTTAATGAAAAAAACGGCCGTTTTTTATCTATAAAACGGCCATTTTTTTCGAAAAAAATCGAACGATTAAAGACTACATTTGTACGTATTAAATAAGCCTGCAAAATTTCAAGAAGATCGGATCATTAGTGTTCGAGTAATCTTGGTCACCGACTTCAGAAATGCCATTTTGAGAAAAACGCGTTTAAAGTTTCAATTTCAGTTTACACGAAGAAAATATATTTTTTGTAAACTTACATAGAGTCATCTATTCCGGGCATAAAAAAACTGCACTTCAAATTGCACTTCAAAAAAATGCAATAAAAAAAATCGATTTTTTCAAAATCACAGGTGGGGGTAACCCCTTAAGGCGGTATATACATTTAGACAGGAAGGAAATAAGCAATATTGAGAGATTTTTTAAACTAAGAAATAATGATTCAACAATTATCAAACTTTAGGTATATTTTAATAGTATATTTAAATATACGAAACAATTTTTTTGAATTAATTCATCATCATAATGGCGGAGCTGTGGCAGAGTGTTACAGCAAGATCGCCGCGGGAGTTGCGAATCGGTGTGCAGTCTAGCTTTCCCTAGACTTTGATTTGCAAAAAAGTTCAAACATTTTTTCAGTTAGAACATGTACAGTTTCTATGTGATGGTAATTAAAATGAAGAAAATACAAATTTGAGAAAATGGCACGCATTTACAAAAAAAAAAAATCAACATTTCACGCAACATTTCTGTAAAATGTGGATTGAAAAAGTCGTTTTTTTTCCATTTTTTCAAAAAACAATTTTCGTCAAGTCGAAGGTACCATTATTATCAATATTTCTACCAAGTTTCAACTCAATCGGCTTACTAGTTTTTGAGTAATCCCGCACGCCAATTACGATAATGCAGTTTTGAGAAAAACGCGTTTGGAGTTCACGCCCGCTCCGAATCCGAGCGGTGAGGCACAGCGTTGACTGGCTGTAACGTGTGAACTTTTACGAATTTCGCTTTGAAACTTTGGGAAAATATTCTACATATATAGTTCTATTGTTTAAAGAAGAAAAAAAAGAAATCGATTTTTTGATCGTTGTAAATGTATATCCCGCCTTAACGCTATTTTTGCATGTACTGCACTGAGAAAAACGAATCGTTGAATGTGCAAAATGCATTTTGTTGTCTCGAAATTTTGTTGTTTTAATAGTTGCTCAGACATTCTAAATAAGCAGATAGTTTAAATGTATCTTTGGTTACTGCCCAACTATTCTGTTTTGTTGTGCCAATCAAAAATCAAGTTGAACGTGTTTTAAACATACAATTTTGTTAAACCAACTGAATTTCGGATGAATGACGAATTTATTTTTCAGTATGTCAAATTATGCTGCAGCTTTATGTCAACAGTTTCAATCATGAAAAAAGCAGCGTGAGCGCATATAAATCTTTCGATTCTTTCGTACACGACCGATTTCTTCCTCAAACCCCACCATTCCTACATCGAATTTCAAGTCAGTGCGAGGCCGATAAAGTATGTGCTACTGACAAACAGCACACGTACACGATACGCAAGCGACGGGAGGATGAATAGACAATAACGATTTCCGAGCGTGACGATTTTAATTTCAAGCCTATCCGGACGACTCATCCACGCCCGATTAAATTTACGTAACTCTCAACGGAGTGTTATATACTGGTTTACGGTGCGCGCGGGGTAGAAATGTATATATATATAAATAACGGGCAGGTGCCTCCAATTTCCGGCAGACTAGGCAGAAATCTCGCCCCAACAACGACGACGACGACGCGCCAACCCGGGCGTGCAGGATAACGCGCGTTAACGCGTGTCCGATCGTTTTTCTGCGCGATCGTTCCTCATCGCACGACCTGCTGCCGCTGCTACGGCGCCTCCGCATCACCCCAGACAAGAAATAATCGAGATTAGGGGAGTGCTTAGCGATCGCTTGGAATTTTGATGAATTTTTCGTCGTCGCAGGTGACGCGGAAAGCGAGACTAAAGCATCCCCTGGAAATAACTTTCAGACACATTTTCTACCACCAACCCCTCCCCCCCCCCCCCCAACCCACGTTCTCCACCTTCGAGCTTAATGTACCAAAAGAAAATAGAAGGCACGAGCGTTTTTTCGATGGCGAAATTATTGCAGACATTACGATAAACACGTGTGTGCGATATTCGTGAAACTTAATCCAAGTTAGACTTGCTCGTGTGTGAGTAAACTTTGCCCCTAGTTTCGTTACCAATATTATCATTTATTCACTACGATAATCAGACATGCAAATGCACGAGTAACTATTCAAACTTATGTATGGATGCATGGGTAAATGTGTATATATATATATATATACTCTTTATGAAATTTGGTATATGTATACATATGCGATTTGACGTTGTGATAAACTGCTCGTACAATGAAAGTTCCGCGATTCTTTCTACACACGAATTAAATTTGCAATGCAACGTGTTCTGAGCGAAAAAAAACAGGGTCGAATCCTCGTGGCCGCCCGCAATGACAGGAACAATTACACAGCTCAACAGCCGATTTCATACCGTAAGACTGTACATTTTTTCTAAATCTTATCTCTAAACTGATCCGATTTTAACATTTGATATTGATATTCTATGTAAAAAACGGAGATATACTTATTTTCATACAATCTAGTTTTATTGGAAAATGTAAGGCGAGAAATCCCTTTAGGAGCGTGAAAAATAGGAATTTTTCGGGAATCTAAAAAATTATGATAAAGTGTAAAATTGAAAATTTGGGCGCGATTTTACTCCAAAGTTCGAATTTTCGACCATTTTTTCAACATATTTGACCCCAAAAAAATTGTTTATTTACACGCTACCTTTCAAACTTTAGGTATATCCTTCCGATAATATTATTGAGAGTAACCTCCCGAAATTTCATCCAAATCGGTTGATAACTTTTTGAGCTACAACACGAGCAGTTTTTGAAAAAGTAGTTTTGAGATAATCGCGTTTAAAGTTCCAATGTAATTTTTTTTGAAATTGTAATTTTTGTAATTTTTGTAAAATTGTAATTTTTTGTAATTGTTATTGTAGAACTCGAAATATTCAATATTTCGAGTTTTTCTTTGGTCAGTATATTCTTTGGGTATCATACTTTCGAAATATGTAAAAAAATCGATTTTTTGAAAATTCTAAAGGGTTTTCTCGCCTTACGGGCGAAAATGCCTTGCGACCCCCGGAAATGAGTATTTTTTTATGAATTTTTTTAAAGGTAATAAACTAATCGGATCATTTTTCAATTTTGACATTATTGATTTGATTTTTGACATTACTACATAATGTAATGTCAAAATTACGGACACTACATTACATTACAAAAGTTGTAATAACATTATTACAACTTTTAAGTGGTACACGTTTTTTCAAACAAAACAAAATGGCGGCGTTATGAGGTATTCCATTAGGCGTCTGTTGAAAAACTGTTGACGCTATAGCTCAAACAGTTATTGATCGATCTGGCGGAAATTTTGGGAGGTTTCTCACCATAACATTGTTGAAAGACTATACCTATCAAAATATACAAAAGTGTGAAATTAGAAATCAAGTAGGCTTTGTAATAAAATTTTCATATTTTTGAGCGTTTTCTCGACAGTTTTTACCCCAAAAAAGTAATGTATTTATGCAATCACCTTAAAAGTTTCG
>CALYCA010000372.1:0-31491 GCA_944452715.1 Ophion slaviceki | reverse complement strand
TTCTAACCCTAAAAATTATGAACATTATCGAAAAATTTTCCCTACAAAATTTTTTAGTTTTGCCGTGACAATTTTTTTGGTGAAAAAATTCATAATCCCATTTTTTTAAATACATTTCGACCACCTCAATGTTGGCTATTTTGTACATCGAAAAAAAAGAAAAAAAATTTCTAACAGCTTGATATTCATACTGAATAGATGTGTAAATAATTTTATGAGTGAATCACTTGTTTATACGAAAAAAAAACTTTATCCACACATGATTTTATACCCGTTACTGTGGCCGAAGGCCTTAAAAGATCACAAACTGGGACGTAACAATATATATATATATATATATTTTAACGTTGCGTTACGAATATCGCGACTATCCGAGAAAAGTGAGGTAAGCGGGCTTGCATAGCTCAGTGGTCAGAGCAGTCGACCGGCATCCGAAAGGCCCGGGTTCGAATCTCGGCTCAGAAGCGCACCGCATTTTTTCTCAGATAGTTCTCGTGCAGGTTTTTCGAAGGATTGTAAATGGCGCCCAACGTGGAGCGTCATTTGTATTGTGTGTCTATATGTGTATATTTATATATACAGGGTGTCCGTCGCAAAAAAATGTGACGTCGCATAAAAAACATTGGAGGGTCAAAGTCATTCAACGTCAGTATCAATTATACAAATCTGCGGCTTGAGGTGCTCCACAAGATGGTTGAAAAAAAGGCCCATTCAATTTAAAAAAAATGGAGGTGTCCTTCACTGTGCATCAGCGCCTCCACCGAAAAAAAAATTGGTCGCATTTGATGGCCCCCTTCACACCGTACAACTTTTGTCTAGAACATTTTTTTTGTGACGTCGATAATTACCGAGTTATTTCGGGTGGCAGGGATAAGAGGGACACCCTGTACATGGATATTAGGTACCTGCGCGTAATAAGGCCTGTCAGCTAATAAGGCCTAAGTAACAAAAATCGTAATTAAATAACCGCTCTCGCTCACGGCCACACTCACAAATGCACGAAGATGCCTATTGCACGAAAATGTCGCTACAAGTTTACCGAGACACGACACCTCGCGTCCCGCCCGAGTGTCGCATCATCCATTGTAAGACGCGGCCGCACAGCACCAACAATATAAATCGGTCCGAATGAATGGCAGGTGTTTTTTTTCTCATATTACACTTATTTACCTATAATCACCGTCTTTATCTTTATTGATTCAAGCTTCGATTATCTTCAATATTCGAATAACCTATTGTGGTCCGAATACGTTTTATTTTGATTTTCTTACATTCGTGGTCGGCGGTTATTAAGGAGGTACCCCCACTTGTAGCGCAAAAAAAGGCCTTTTTCATGAATTTTTTTAAAGAAAACTACAAAACTTTTTTAATCGATCAATATACCACCTTAAAGAACACATCTTGAAGAACTTTCAGTAATTTTTTTATTGAAAAATATTACATTGTTTAGTGGCAAGTGGCTGTCAATGAAATAATGTTTTTATATACACGGTTTGCGGTGACCAACATTGCGGCGAAGTGGATCATCTGAAAAAAAAAATGCGGATGGATTTAGTCAAATATAAGTATAAACTAGTCTTTAATCGAAGGATTTTAAAAAATATTCATTTTTCACAAAATGGCGGACAGTCAAAGTTAATGGTTCGATTTTAACGAAAAAAACGACCGTTTTTTGGCTATAAAACGGCCATTTTTTTCGAAAAAAAATCGAACGATTAAAGACTACATTTTTATGTATTAAATAAGCCTGCAAAATTTCAAGAAGATCGGTTCATTAGTGTTCGAGTAATCTTGGTCACCGACTTCAGAAATGCCATTTTGAGAAAAACGCGTTTAAAGTTTCAATTTCAGTTTACACGAAGAAAATATTTTTTTTTGTAAACTTACATAGAGTCATCTATTCTGGGCCCATACAGAAGTATGGGCCCGGATACTTATACTTCAAAAAAATGCAATAAAAAAAATCGATTTTTTCAATATCGCAAGTGGGGGTAACCCCTTAAGGCCTACTAAATTTAGCCATAGGCCTTATTATCATCCTACTTCTTGTATCAAAGTTCGTTTGTTTTATCATGTGTTTGGGTAAATAAGTAGTGCGCATATTTATTGTGAATTATTTTATCGGTATTTTTAGTGCCTTGATCCCGATGCCTCCTAAACGAGCGTTGTGTTCAGAGAACGACCTGGTATCACCTGTCCGAGCAGTGCAAAGAGGAACTTTGAGTTCATATAAAGTTGCAGAGAGGTATGGGGTTCCCAGAAGAACTATTAGAAACCATCTCCAAAGTGGCGGTCTGAAAAAAAAACGCAGGATCGAAAAATCTTACAGAGAAACTCTAATCACGAAAGATCCGTTTGACAAAGAGTAGTGAATTTCTTTTTTTTTAATCTCAACCCCAAAGAAAAAAACAGCATCCATAAGTAAATCTACTTCCAAAGATAACAGTGGTACTTCACAAAAGCAAGAGAGGTGGTACTGTCATGCGGCAAATGGTATTATGAGGAGTGCGTCGGTTTGTCAGTGGATGATAGTGATGACTTTAAGTGCTGTAAGGCGGGGCAATTAATACTTTTTAAAAGAATTTGAAGTCTAATTGCTGCATTCATGTGATTTTTTATCGCAAATACCAAATATATTACGTATAGTTTGATTATTTAAGCATGCTAAAGCCGTAGGTATTATCCTATCATAGGAAAATAAGGCCTACTGGCAAAGTTTTTAAAAATGTTTAATTTTGTTTTTGTTCATGGTACAAGTTACCATTTTACGTTTATATTTTATAGAAATTGAACTCAAATAATGATTATAATTAAAACATGTTGATTTAATTGGATATTTTTCATTTTATCTCAAATATCCCTCAGCTAGCCTTATTACCCGCAGGTACCTTATATACAGTGGGTAAAAAAAGTATTTGTACATCTTACACGAAACTGTTGTTAATTTGGCTTTATTTTTTTGTTCATGTTTTCCCAAATTTTTGTAAACAGACACCATGTATATTTAGGATAAGCTATCGAACACCGAAACTTAATAAAGCATTTTATTTTTTTCGAAGGATAATTTGAAAAAGAAGACGTGTACAAATACTTTTTTACCCACTGTGTTATATTTGAAAAAATCTATAGCATGGTACTCGATAATACTCTAATTATGGCAATGACATTAACTAATTGGTATAGTATATGTGAGCTGTCAAATAACTATGAGAATTATTTTTGGCTGTCACTCGATATCTGCTGTAGAAACATCACAAGTACTCGATAGCATAGTGGCAGCGTGCGTAGATAGGCAGAAGATAGACACGTAGGTTGCAGATTCGGTTCCATGTGTAGGTGGGTAGTATTTTCATCGACAAAAATCATTACGGGCGGTCACGGAAGGATGAATTATAGTGAAGGATCATTGTGAATTATTTTATGCATTCAGTAGACGAACGGTGATGCCTCGAGACAATATGCATGCAGCCACGAACACGCATAACAGGGTCGACTCGACCCCAGGCCCTTTTTCGACAGCATTCCTCAGTACACGGGCAGAATGTGGGATAGGGGTCGAGTGTCCACCTATTAGAATAGGAGTAGGAGAACATTCGAGCGCCGCACTGCGGTCGAATAGATTAGCCCGTTTTGCGATTCAGTTGGTTGAAAACAGATGGGGTCCAAACGACCCAGTGTCCAGTAGAAGGGTTGAAAAAAATGCCGCTTGATTAATAGAGTTTCGATCAAGTTTCGACGATGGACCATCAATTTTTGCCAATTTTTCCGAACGTACATACATCTTTGCCTTATTTTCAGCCACTTTTCAATTGCACTTTCCGGGGGCAGTAATCGATACACCGCCATAAAAACAATGTAATTCTCCAAGTTGACAAAAATCCTCGTCAAAATACGACAATTAAACCTCGATCGCTTGACCAGAAGTGGCGGAATAGCCGCACAAAAAAAACAATATTTTGCTGGAAGCATGAAATCCGTCAAAATACTTGGACAGTATTTTGCAGTATCGGAACAACCTATCCGAAAAAAAAATTTCGGGCAAAGACAAAGATAATGGCCTCATCGACGAAATCTTAAATTTTGGGACTGTACCCGAGAAAGGATGACTTATTGAGGTGGTTTCTCGACTCCAATGAAAAACTATTTTATAAAGCGGGAGGTTCGGAACGTTGCGTCCTCCTTTCGACATAATATAGGCCGACGCACTCTGTTGCGTAATAAAAAAAAAGCTCACCGCATAATTGCGTCAAATATAATACGACCCACGCACAGAATGCTCCAAATTTTATAATCATGATGAAAAACGTGAGGTCTACGGTAAATTGTGCCAATCAAATATAAACATGATAATAAAAATCTCGTGGGACACTGATTATACTAGTGAATGCGCAAGCAATACTTTCCAGCTGTTAGGTTTTATCATTATTTTCATTTCCCCCTGTCGACTGCATTTTGACATATTCAGGCCCTCGGTTTGCACGCTTCGCAAAAATAATATTCTTATATTCGATATCGTTGCAACATACTTACAACATTACAGATTACGAAAATCAATGTTTCGACGACAAAACCAAGAGCCAATCAAAGTTCGTTATTCCAGTGAATCCAGATACGAGCGTGAGATGGAGTATATTATCGAGGCTGAGAAATATTTAGTTATTCTCGGATGAATTAAATTTAGCATGGTGTCATTTGGGAATCCATAAATCACGATGGAATAACTTCAATGCGTAGAAACTCGAACAAGAGTTTTCAAAATTTCGAATATTGGAAAAATTATGTTGATTCGTTGAACCGGACAAAACTTTTGCAAACACACGCCATTTCCTTGTACAATAAAAACAGGAGTCGAGTTTATAACTAAAATAATCTCCGCTGACGTGCTGTTAAACACATTCTCACTTTGCCTGTAGAAGGGCTTCCGTTGATTTCGGCCTGCCGAGGCACCTACACCCGAGCCAACATCAAACGGGTTTCCTCTGGCTCGCCCTAAAACTGAGCCCAGCACGAAGGTGGGCTGCAAGTGCGGATGTCCGTGTTTGCACGAGCGTGTGGGGAGGCTGCTTAACAAAGGGCACTGAAAGACGGTGCGAGTGGAAGCGGGTTGATGGACGGAGAGAGGAGGAAGAGGACGAGGCTGCCCGCCTGCCAGTGATCGGGCAGTACGGATGGTTTCAACGTTATGGTCAGCGGTACCTACTACTTCGACAACGGCCATCCAACATTCTCCGGCAAGGCTCGTAGTTGGACGGCCTTACGGACAACACATCAGGTACATTCTAGTTGGACCAGCAGCGTTCCAAAACCATGGAAAGCCGCTCCTGTCCCTTTTGCATCTGCCCCACGCCGAAGGAACGCAAAGCTCGGAAGCTCGTTTACATAGCGGGTGCCTCGTCGAAAGCTGCGCTCAAAGTCAGCGCAGCTACCCCTTTCTCAAAACTCGAACATTTTTCGCTTTTTCGTCGTAAAGGGGGAGAAAGCCTTATCTATGGGCTGAACCATACTAGATGGATCGTCGCTGAATAGCGAAGCTCATCGCTACCGGATATCGTTTGGAAAACATCCCAGTGGACACCCTGTCTACGGATATACCTACGCGTGTGCCAACTCTGCCTCTCCTATGTCACACACTCGTCTGGCGAACTCGTTCCACTGCTATTCTCTCCTTACGCCATCCTACCGGCTCCTCGGCATAGCATACGCGAAGCATCCCGAATACAGGAAGCGGCCTATACTCCGACCTTCGCCAAAGTTACAGCTTCCAAATTGCGTTTGTCAACAACGGTTAATTGCCCTCGGGAATATCGCTCGGCTATGAAGTGACTCGTAATTAGCCTGATGGAACCTAGAAAATTAAATTATTTGTCGAGTATAAACACAGGGACGAAGAGAGAGAGAGAGGGAGAGAGAGAGACGATTGGACACCGAATAGTCTCACTCAACTTTATCATCATGCACTAGAGTGCATCTCGACGTCGTAAACTGCCCCTACACCCCCCTTCCCCTCCCTCGTAGGCTCACGACAGCTTTCGTCATACGCTAAGAAAATACACTACAATGACATTGATCGTAAATGGTCTACACGATTACACTTAGTTGATTTTCCGTATGGAATTGATATAAACATTAACAAATAAGATTTTTGTACAATTTAAAACAAAGATAGCAATAATTAGCAATGTTTCCATACATTGCCCAACTTCGTCCACCAGGTTTCTCTGGAAATAAAACAATGCTGAAAAAACAAATGATACACAAATATATTATCGTTGATCGCGAACTTTATCACTTTTTTATTCGAAATAAGTGACAGACGCGCTTCAGTATTCAGCAGTAGGACGGAACAACAAGATAAACACTGACGTCAGCTACTTGGCACATTTTTTTCAAAAAGTCTGACCGACGGACGTTCCGTGTGGTGGAAAATTCGATAACTTATACCGACCTAACTTGGCATGGAGCGGAGGCATCATATATGGGGGTTGAGCATGGAAAAAATCGGATTAGCGGGAGGAAGGATCTACGTGACCTTCGGGACGTGGGCCCAGAGTTTTCCAGGAAATGCAGCTGCACCGGATGAAAAGAACAAAAGGTTGCTTGTAGAAGAGGAATATGGGAATGCAAGAGACGAAAAAAAACGTCAAACTATATTACATAGTTCATAATGATTCTGAGACTTTTTTGTCTGTCGTGTAAAGAAAATCTCTTTTAGAAACTTTTTTTAAGAAGTTTCAAAAAAACGCCAAGTATTGAAAATCCCTCAAAATCGTTATCGCATGTTTTATTTACTATATACGCTGATTTATCTCATATATCTGAAACTATACTTTTCATTTAAGTTCCAAAAATGGTTTTATTATACTTCTTATTATTAATGCAAGTGTATGAAAAAAGTGAAATCAATTTTATTAAGGATGTATGGCAACTAAGTTATTTACTACTGTTCGAATTGAAACTCACTGATATTGTAAAGGAAAATATCGAGAACTTTTTGAGATTAAAAAAACAAAATTTGCCCACGTGAATGCTGAGATAAACGAATTCAAAGTTGGGTCATTTGACACGGGGAACATAGGACTGTACGTCCAAAATTCCATTTACATTGGCAAAAAAGGTATTACCGGAGTACTCTTTTGTAAAAAAAACGTTTGTGCGGTATCGCTGTAATATGCATGATACGTTAAAAAAAAATCGACATGTGCCCATATATTTTGCGAGATATTGCGAGTTAAATGGGACCGTTTTCGTATTTCTTTAGCTCGTATGTCGTAACCACGACAACGTCAGGGAAAACGTACATCAAATCAGCAACTAAATTTGCAGTTAAAAATTGAAAATTCTTCTTTCTGTACCGCATGTTTTACTTTGAGCTGTGGTAAATCTCCTTTTTAGCTTCAATGAATACTACAATTATTTTATTTAGTCTTTAAATGCGATTTTTGCAAATTGCATGATCAGTTCTGTAACGACTCTGCAGTAGCTGCCATACATCCTTAAATAGCCAAGCAAGTTTACTAGTCATTTTGCACACTGAATTGTTAAAGCTTAGGAATAGTATTTTTGAAAATATTTAATTTACAAAAGTAACATTACTCTTAGAAGAAGAAATTGATATCACCATTAGATAAAAGTACAAAGTAGGTAACACACAAGTACACTGGAAATACTGTGCAACGACTTGGCGTGCTTGGTTAGGAAAAAGCTCGGGAAGATACAGAATTTATCGTTCCAACCGCCCGCGATAATAGTTTTTGCGTCGATATATATATGTATATATAGGATCTTACATTATAACGTGGCGTCGACTAACAGGGGTATTAGGAACATTTCAATGTATAATGTACAGGTACCAGGGCTATTAGCAATCATATCTACTGGAGCTTTGTCGGTATGAAATTTCTCTTTTCACCAGCAGGAGGATAAAACAGTAATGGTAACCTTTAAACCTGCCGATGATGTGGTTTAGGGATGCATACTTTATCCACTACATCAAAGTCTATAAGACGCAATATATTACATGAGACATGCGGTTATTGTGTTATAGAATAAAAGGTAAATACTTTCATGTACATTTTTTTCATATTATCCAAATAAATTAACATTTCAAGTGTCGTGTGATCGAAGGGTGCATCACTCATTTGATTCGTACTCCACATGAATCTGGTTTTCACTTGTATAATAAATGACGAAATCCTTCGCCGAACTTTTTTTAACCATGCACGCCAAGTCGTTGCACAGCATTTCCAGTGTACTTGTGTGTTACCTACATTGTGATGTAGTCTAATGGTCTAATGGTGATACGAATTCTTTCTTGTAATAGTAACATGACTTTTTAAAATTAAATATTTTAGATAAATCAAAATCAAATCAATTGAGATAAATCAGGATTTTTTATATAGTATAACATGCGATAACCATTTTGAGGGATTTTTATTACTTGGCGTTTTTTTTTACTTTGAAAAGAAAGTTTTTAAAAGAGATTTCAGATCTATTTAAAAGGGGAATTTTAATATATCTGAACAAACTAGACATCTGCATTTTCAAACTCGTTTAAAGTATTACTTTTTGTTACTGAACATTTTTTTAAAGAAATTAATACAACTTGTTTTTTTTTTTTTTTGAACCGGTGCGATGGTCTAGTGGTTAGCGTGCTCGCCACTAAACCAGCGGACCGGGAGGTCGCGGGTTCGAATCCCAGTCGCGTACATTTCGTCGTGAAATGTTTTTCTTCGGCATTTCGCGGCGAAATAAGACTAGTTCCACGACTGGGGGGCAAACTCGATGACCGGCTGTATTGCTATAGGTTTTCCGCAGTTTCCCTATACCCATGACAGAAATGTCATGATGAATATGATACAGAGGGGGAAGTCGGCTACGGCCGCAAGAGGGGGGAACAGGGCAAAGATGGAGAAGAAAGGAGTAAACAGTAGAGGAAAGAATGGTCATAATGATGGGAAAGAATAGGTAACAAACGCGACAAGCGTGTACCTAAGGAAAAAACCAATATTTAATACAACTTGTTTTTTTCTTTTGACGATTTTTTTACAATAAAGAATTCACAATATGCTAATTTATGAGAGATCAATTTCAAATTAATAAAGGTATAGGAAATACAGAGGGGTTACAACTTTTAACATCCATTTTCAAACAAAAAAAAGGTTGGAGAATGGAACGTTTTACCTTGAGAGGGTATGGTTGTTATTATTCAATAAGAAATTGACAAATGAACAAAAGTAAATTCCCGTTTAAAAACAAAGAGAAATTTTTGTTTATTGAAAAGAAGTTAATTTTTTTTTTCTTTGTACAAATTCTCACTTTACATGAGCGAAAATGCCCGTAAATGTGGAAAAACTATTTTTTTATCGAGTAAGCGAAATAATAGTGGCCTGAAGCAATAATGGTTTTCCTTCAATTTTTTTCACCAAATTCAAAACTTTTATCATTCGGGCTACAGGGGAAAAATCGGGACAACTTTACGCTTAGCATACTTTTTGTGACACTATTGAAAATTGTTAATACCATTTGAAAATCAAATGGTATTAATTATTATAATACCATTTGAAAAAATAATAATACCATTTGTAAATCACGGAAAAATTTTCATAATTTTTTTGTTCTGTCAATCTTCGTGAACCCAACTCCATGACGCTGAAGTTTGCATCGTTGGAATGGAACGAAAATGCATTCTTAAATGCTCAAACTTTTTTTGGAACGAAAATGAATCCTTCTTAAACGCTCAAACTTGTTTTGGAACTAAAGTGAATTCTTCTTAAATACTCAAACGTCTTTTGAGACGAAAATGAATTCTCCTTAACTCTTCGAGTGCACACTGGGTCGTTTTGACCGTACGTATTTAGTATTTTTCAACGTATTTTTTCAAGTATGCCCCACTTTGAACGAATGTTTTCGCCTTTAATTTTCGTTTTCGTCAAAAAATAAATTTAGGGCCATAAAATATGAATAACTTACTACAAAAAATGTCTAAAAAAAACAGAAAATGCATATTTACCGGAATACAACGATATAAAAAACGCCTTGGGTCAGATTGACCCAAGATGCAAATGGATTAACTTGAGTCAGCGCTTATAACTATGTGTACGGTGAGTGCGAAAGCTGCACTTTGCGGTCTTTCTTCGCTTTTCAAGAGACACAAGCTTTTTGCAGATACTCCTGAGCCGCACACAAATTTCTCTACCGCGTACTCCAAAGAAACTTTGTTAGCATATAAAAATTGAAAAAATCTCACTTTTCGTTGTACTCGCAATAGTGCCCATGCGAAGAACTACGAGGGTTGGAAGCAATGATTCGTTCGACTTTCTCCACAGTACTGTCCACGTGAAAACCTCTGAGTGACATTTCAAACTTTCTTTAGAGGGATTCAGTGAATCATCACATATCTCTCGCCACTGAACAAAATGACAAGTTTGATAAACAGTCGGGCGAGTTATTCAATTTTCCAAAGATTGTGAAAATTGTCATCGTGTTCAGCGGCGAGAGAAATCTTCTGATGATTCACTGAATCCCCCTAAAGAAAGTTATGAAACGTTAGTCAGAGTTTTTTACATGAACAGTACTGTGGAGAAAGTCTAACAAAACATTGTTTTCATCACTTGTAGTTCTTCGCATGGACACTATTGTGAATACAGCGAGAGGTGAGGTTTTCCCAATTGTTATATCCGTACAAAGTTTTTTCGGTTGACGTAGGGTAGAAATGGGTTTGCGACGCAAAAGTATCTCAAAAGAGCTTTCGTCTCCTGCAAAGTGCAGAGAGCAGACTGCGAAGTCCAGCTTTCGCAGTCGTCGTACACGCAATTAAAAGCACTGACGCAAGGCAATTCATTATCTTCACGACACTATGAATAATTCTTTTAAGCAGTTATGAGCATTTATAGAAAAACTGATGCCAAGCTTGTTCACGTTGTTTTATGATGAATGCACAATGTTTGGACGCAGAAGGTATGTGATTATTTTTTCTTACCTGTATCCGATGCTAGGAGATTTCATGTGAACTTTATTTTCTCCGTTATCACGTAAATCGATTATTGCCGCGTTCATAATGTCAGAGAATTTTCTGAGGTCTGAACCCGCGATGTAAAGAACCTTCGTCAAATTTATTTTTGGCACTGAAATGAGCCCTTTTTTCGGGGTTACAATCTTCGTCAAATTAATATGGCCCTAAAAAGGGCCACTTCTTTGCTCTTCTAACTTTGCTCAAGATAAATTAAAATTTGAATTGATCCCCTAATACACAGTGACAGCCTAATCCGTCTTAGGAGTGAAGCTGTCAGATCACGGTAAACATTAAAACGAAAAAGCTAGTAGCTGGCGCTGCGTCCGCCCGGATGTGGTGCTCTCTTCTCCGCAGAGCGTCTCAAATGCGTCTTCTGTGGATGTTGACAGGCAAATGTTAATCAACCCGAATAAGGGCGTATGTTTTATGTTTATGACATGGCTGAAAGACTTTATTCGATTCGGAAAATCCACCGAGGGTGGAACAATTTCTAGTCGTGAATTCGCTCGGACATTCGGTGAAAATTATGAGATCAAGGGTAGTACACGGATCGAAAAATGACCCAAACAAATTCGATAGGAAAAAATCACATTTCATTGGTAAAGTGTCATTAGATTTTCGATTTGCCGCCGCGTTTTCCCGTAATGTCGATTGAAAGTTAAAAGTCGTCTGCTAAAAGCATATCTTACTGTATAAAGAGTCGCGGCGCGTTCGTCAGTCGGTCAGTGGCGTCGAGATCGGTGGCATCGATCACTGGCGTCGATTTTTTTTTCTTCACTTGGCGTCAAGACGCTGCTGCCTCTCTTCATACCAGTCATTGAATTTATTGAGGTTCGAAACTCTATGCAAAAGAAGTAGACATTACTGTCATTAAAAATCGATGGGGTCGGCACCTTGTGTATTATTGCTATTTTTTTTAATTCCCTCTCATCAAATTCATAATTCTAGCAGTTAGCCTGCGCGTGCACAAAGCAGTCTCGAAATCGTTATCCAAGAAATAAACGCGGAATGCTGCAGCCTAATGAATTTTGGTGAAGATTTGAGCTATGGATTCGCGTCGGGTATCGAACAGTAAGCAAAGTTTTGTTCCAATAAATTGAAGCAATCACGCCAAAAGTTTTTCGCTTCTTTTTTCAACGCGAATTTCATTAGCTACCCTTCACCGCTTGTGCATGGAATTCGCAATTCAAATACACCTCTTTGGCAGCCCGAACTTCCTCGTTACTATTGGTCTACAGAAACAAAAGGAGGAGAGACCTGACGTATAATTTACGTAGTATTCTTTTCACGGGAGCCCATCTCTGGAGTAATTAATTCCTACTTCTGCTTCACAAATTGATCGATTAACTTTATTAATAATAAATTAACTGTATGCATTTCTTTGCCATACCAAATTCTATAAATGCAATATAAATTACAATCATAAAATAAGAAATAAATTCGTATTCGGACATGAAATATTTCCCGACGATTCGAGCTCGTTTGCTCCATTACTGATACGGAAAATCTGGATAGTATCTAGCAAAAGAGCCAAGATCTCCGCTCTCTCTCTCCTACGGCTCTTTTCTGGAGAAACCAATCAAATCTCGGACTTCCGCGGCTCGTTAAACCCTCACTCCGCCGACCCGGTGGCCCGACGCATGCCAAATGCATACTTTGGAGACTTCATCCACCCAGAGTCTATACGTACCGTATGCATGTCGCACCGATATTCCATTCACCATATCCGAATCTCATATTTTCTCTTGCGCATATCGCGTTGCCTGGAATAGCACACGCACACACACACACACGCTGCACGCTCACAAAGTTCACTTATTTATTCAAATGGTCAAATATTTTCATGAATACATGAAATTGCGTTGAATCACTGGGTCAAAGATAGAAAAATCTATGAGTGTGAACTTACGAATGGAGGAAGAGGCAATTGCAAATAAAGAATTGATCTCTCAGCGCAGGTGTCCGATAAAGGGCCTCGTTATTAGCCAAATTCTCGGACCATCGTATTTCTTCAGCGTCTCACTGTAAAGTCTCTGTTGACACCCTATTCGCAGCTTCCATTATACTGCACAATCGTTGTACAGGTGAGGGGTTGGAGAGAGAGGGACTGACAGTATGGTGAATCCGGCTTGACTGCTGTAGCGATTTAATAGCTGTAGGAATCTCGTAATTGAAGCCGTACCCACCCATTCGAATCTGCCTTGTTACACGGTATAGCGTGCACCGTCGATAGAAATGCATTAAACAGACACGCGCAGCCAGGACCGTGAAGACTCCGAATTCGACGTCGTGTTTCTCCGTTTGAGATACTCGGAGCGTGCCCGTCTTGGCCACGTTCAATTTGGCACGTTAATTTCGCGCTTCCCCGACAATCCATCCGAGAACTGGCCGGAGATCCGCTCATTGCGACGCCCGCGTATACGTACGTGACACAGTCTCACGATTATTTGGATTGTCCGTTTTGTGAAATTGGCCAGCAAGCTTTTCCCTCTGACTCTCTCCCTCTCTCTCTCTCTCTCTCTCTCTCTCTCTCTCTTTCTCTCTCTCGCTCTTCTTTAAAACTCTTTTACCTACAGAATATCAAGTTAAATAAAAAACGATCGAGCGATAATTGAAATAATTGGCGTCATTTAAAGAATTTGCCAAACTAGGTTTGTTCCATCGTTGATTGATTTCTCGGTGGGAAAACGGTGTATGACATTTTTGCGGGATTCGCTCCCTGCTCCGTCCCATGTAGAGATTGCCATGAGTTGCCCAATGTTACGATCAGGCCAATATTGGGTCCATCATATAAACCAACAAAAGAGAAATAATATTGGCCCATTACTGTTCCTCTCTAAACGGAAAACTGGCACAATTTCGGCCCATCTCTAAAGCCTGTCCTGGCCCATCTTTAAAAACTAGTAAACAGCCGTGATAGTTGAACTAAATTTGCCAATTTAAAAACTGGGGATACGAAAATACTGACAATTCCATTGGCCCAATATTGTTCCGTTATAAATTGAAAACCGGCACAATATCGGCCCATCACTAAAGCCTATCCTGGCCCATCGTTTAAAATCAATAAATAGCCGTGATGGTTGAACTATGTTTGCCAATTTAAAAACTGGTAATGCTAAAATACAAGCAATTACATTGGCCCATTATTGTCCCGTTATAAATTGAGAACCGGCACAATATCGGCCCATTACTAAAGATTATCCTGGCCCATCTTTCAAAGCCAATAAATAGCTGTGATAGTTAAACTAAATTTGCCAATCCTAAAACTGGCAATCCTAAAATACTGGCTATTATATTGGCTCATTATTATCTCGTTCTAAATTGAAAACCTACACAATATCGGCCCATAGTTAAAACCTATCATGGCCCATCTTTTAAATTCATTAAACAGTCATATAGATAGACAATAATTGCCAATTTTTAAAATGGTGATGCTGAAATACTGCCAATTACATTGGCCCATTATTGTTCCGTTATAAATTGAGAACTGGCACACTATCAGCCCATTACTAAAACCTATCCGGGCCCATCTATTAAAACCAATAAACAGCCGTGATAGTTCATCGAAATTTGCCAAATTTAAAACTAGCAATGCTAAAATACCGGAAATTACATTTAATTAATCTAAGCCCTTTATTGGCTAAGTTGGTCAGACCATACCTGCTTTTATTTTATTTAAGCATTGGGTTATTCATTATCTGTATATTGTGCCAGAATAGGAAAATAACTGGCACGTCATATATTAATCGTCTATATTTTGTAGTTCTGTTTTTGTAATCAGGTCTTGGCCTATTATTGGCATTTGTAAATAACCAACATAAGTAAGTAAAATATGCCAATTTTGAAACCTGACATGTACGCAAATCACAATTTATTTCAACGTTATTCCATGAAATATGTATCCATAAGGACCAATCACGGGCCAATCTTGGCCCGATATAGGTTGAATATTTATCACGCACCCAAACAAACCCAAACAAACTCACGGCCCAATATTCTAGATAGACTAACTTCTAGATAGACCAACTGTGGCCCATCATAGAGCCAGTGGTCAATTTCTACATAGGCCCTCTAAGAGAGCCCACATAGAGCCAAGTGCAATCACCAATATTGGCGCTACAATGAATTAAATCATTGGCCCAATAATTATTGGCTCTGTTGGCTGATATCGGGCCGTTCTTATCATTTCTACACAGGCACCTCATTGGTAAATACTCACGGCCCAATATTCTAAAAAGGCTAACTGTGAAGGCCCGTCCCAGGCCCAACGGTCAATCTCTACATGGGGTGCAAGCTCGACGAGACTTTTCGAACGAGGCAAATTCCGGAAAGCAGGTATTACTACGGAACCTTCTCTCCTTAATGAAGATGTTTAAATGCGAAGCGATGAAGACGCTTTGCCTCGCAATGACCGAGTCGGAGTTTAGTAGCTGCAATTAGGTAGGTATACGAAGCCCCCTTGTCTTTATCTTGCCATTTCTTTCTGGAAGCACGGCCAGTAGACATTCTCATCGATCGGAAAGACAAACTGAATGAGGTTCTTAAACTTCATTGGGCAACAGCGAGGATCGATCTCTGCCTTTGAATTTTAACCGAAGCAATATCGAATCTTGGGCAGCAGCAACAGTGATGATCGCTTTGCAGCCCCGTAACGCCGGAATTTTACAAACTGGAGTTTTGTCTTTGATCCGACTACAATTGTGCCGTTAAAATATACATGCTTGCCTTTGTGAAATGAATAATTTGATCCGGCTGGACTACTTTTTAAATGGTTTACCATTCCGCTTGAAAGAGTAGTACTTCCGCGTTTCTTCTGGAACGTTTCGCCGTGGCTCCGTACACGTGTGTTTGCAAGCACTGACACCGAGAGGATGAAATCGCTCGAGATATAAGTCAGATGAGGCGGGGGGGGGGGGCTTGCGGTTAAAGGGTCAATAACGAATAGCGCGCCGAATCCACGCGACGTCGGGCACACGACCGGGAATAAATGTTCCCCCAGTCCACGGGCGAAGATTGAGGAGGTACATTAGACAGCTCGCGAACCAGCACAAGTTCTCCCAGGTACGCCCACACAGCTTCGTTCATACAGATATACAGGCTTGTCTTCTATTCGCACACTTGTTTTTACTTTGCGTGGCGTTGAAAATACGTTAGATCGACGTCTCCGTCAACCCCGCCGAGCCGCCCTTCCGTCGTCCGCCCTCGATCGGAAGCCTCCACTGCGACCGGATCAAGCGTATCTCGAAGATAAATGGTCTCGGACGAAACGAATGAGGTTTGGTGAGAAAAAAAAGAACACAAATTTTTTAAACGTCCACAGGTGCAAGGGATGATTTAAAAAATCGGTCCACTAGGCTTGGGGTAGCGACACTGTACGAAAACGTCGTGCTCGTTTTGACGAGAGAAAACTTTAACAAGCATACGCCGTAGGACACACGGTGAAAAGGGGGGGAGTAACGATGGGAGCGAACTCGCCCAAGGGAGGAGCTCGCTCGACTCCGATGAGTTATCCCGTAACGTCTCGGAGGCCCCCGCGATCTATCGCCCCATTGACCGCCACTTCGTTATCAGCTTCGTAAGCCCAGTTACACTGGCACCGTTTCTACCACGATCAGGAGAGCACTCGCCCTTTCCAACTTCACTCTTCCTCCCTTGAAATCAAGCGCTCTCCTCTCAATTCGCTTCGACACTTGCGGATGGTCAACCCCGCTGTTCACCAGTCTATGGCATTTCCTTCCTCCTCCCTTCGCAGACATTTTCACTCTTCGAGTTACTCCCCCTCTCCGCCTCCACCTCCTCCTCTAGAGCCCTGACGTCCCCGTTTTGTAGGTTCATCGAGGGACATTGGCGCTTATTTTCGCCCATCCTTGAGATTTTTGCTTGGACTGAGAATGTGACGGGCAAAAGTTGCTACGCTCACCTACCGCAATTGGTCTGAAACTCAAACGACATTCAACGAGGCTGAACCGGAAGTGGCACCTCAATACAAAATCTTCCATTTCGGACAAAATTGAAATGTTCTTTGACCATCTTACCATTAAGGCGGGATATACATTTATAAAGAGAAAAAATCGATTACTTTTTTTTCGTTAAACGATAGAACTATATATGTAGAATACTTTCCTAAAGGGTCAAAGCGAAATTCGAAAAACTTCAAACGTTACAGCCCGTCAACACTGTACCTCACCGCTCGGATTCGAAGCGGGCGTGAACTTCAAACGCGTTTTTCTCAAAATAGCATTATCGAATTTGGCGTGCAGGATTACTCAAAAACTATTAAGCCGATTGAGGCGAAACTTGGTAGAAATATTGATAATATTGGTACTTTCTACTTGACGAGAATTGTTTTTGAAAAATTGGGGAAAAACTACTTTTTTAATCCGAATTTTACAGAAATGTTGCGTGAAATGTTGATTTTTTTTTGTAAATGCGTGCCATTTTCTTAAATTTGCATTTTCTTCATTTTAATTACCGTCACATAGAAACTACACATGTTCTCACTGAAAAAATGTTCGAACTATTTTGCAAATCAAAGTCTACGGGAAGCTAGACTGCACGCCGATTCGCAACTCCCGCGGCGACCTTGCTGTAACACTCCGCCACAGCTCCGTCATTTTGATGATGAATTAATTTTTAAAAAAGTTTTGTATACTTAAATATACTATTAAAGTATACCTAACGTTTCATAATTGTAGAATAATTATTTCTTAGTTTGAAAAATCCCTTAATATTGCTTTTTTTCTGTCTAAATTTAAATCCCGCCTTAAGATAGGAACAATCGTTTGACTTATGTCAGTTATGGTATTTATCTATTTTTATCGCTGAGAAATTGATCTATTTTTTCTTTATTTTCCCTTTATAAATCGCTCCCGTCGAACAGGCTCCCAAAAAGCATCGCGATAAAAAAAATCGTTTGTCCGTTGCCGCCTAACCGGTGGGCCAGCGGTGACGGCTGGTTGCCGATTCGTATAGGAAATTCATTAGCTACTTGTTACTTTTTGACTGATGGAAAAAATATGGATACCCAATGACATTATGAGAGAAAGAGAGAGAGAGAAAGAGAGAGAGAGAGAGAGAGAGAGAGAGAGAGAGAGAGGGGTGAGAATCATATTCGCTCGCCACTGACGACATATATCACGACAGACCACAGATGATACGAGGTCGGAGATTTATAAATGCATCCTCTGATAAATGATGCTTCTGCCACCCCGGAAAATACCCAGATCGCGAAATCGTAGTCTCAAAAAAAGACGATTAATCCTGCGCTGCTGTGGCCCATCGGTATTTTTTTCTTTTTTTTCCCGGCCAAAATCGTACACCTCCCGTAGCTATATATGTGCACGTTATATGCTGATTTTTATTGAATTATCTACATATATACCCGCGTGCACGCATACGTAGATAAAAATACGAAAATCGCTCTTTTTTTAACAACTTCGATTAATACCCGGGCCAATTGATCTATCGCTATGCTATTTATCAATCAACCCTGATGGAGTCGCCATTTGTTTTTTAGACGCGATATGCTTCGCAAAGTAGAATTTGTGGAGACTCTTAATCGAACTCAATCGTTGAAAAACTGTAACATGAATATCCAAGACATCGTAACGCAAGTACGGCATATTGTTATTTGTCGTTGCCAAATAATGTTGCTGCAAGTGAATGATAACTATTTTGCGACGATAACTACGAAAGTCAATATATAACAAATTTAATTGGTGAAAGTGAGATTTGCTAATTGATTTTCTGTATCTAGGTTCAGGAAAATTAAGGAAAATGTACAGGGATGAATACATTTTTAATCCATCGATATCCATGCTAACACCCTTAGAGAGAATTCGTGGCACAAAAAGAAAGGGACCAGGAGGAGGGGAAGGAGGAGGTGGAAAGAAGTCGTCACACGTTCGCAAAGAGTTTACCTTTTTTGCGTGTGTGCTCGCATTTGGTAGCACGAAATGAGAGAGAAAGATAAAGGGGGGGTAGATAGATATGTAACGTCGTCGAAATCAGAATATATATGACCTTCTCCCGTTGGTATCACGCCCAGAGGAATTCCCTGAATGAGATAACACGATAATATATCGAGTTCTTACCTGGCAATGTAAAATAGTACCCACCCGTCTGCGGGTTTAAAAGTCGTGATATATCATTCGGGACGCGAGCAAGTCTTATTGGATTCGCTCTCGTGAGTTTTCCTTTTCCGAGCTTTTGCCCCATTATACTATTTTACCTAACCTGTACGTAGCTCGTAACGAATTATTCAAATGGATGCGACGACACGAAGAGAGGTGTAACGGGGAGAGAGCGAAATCGCGCGTCCAATGATACATTAAGGGATGAAGAAGAAGAAGAAGAAGAAAAAAACAATTCATCGATTGGAGTTCAGCTTCGGGTCTTATTGAATACGTTGAACGAATCGCTGAGGATAGAGTTTGTCCCGCGCGAAATCGATTCGGTACCTTGAGTTACAGCCTCTGCGATTCTGCTCTGATCTATCGATTGTTTTTTTTTCCAGAAATCGTTTATCCGAAATGCATTTGAGGGAGTATACCCCCCCCCCCCCCCCGCGATGTGCCAAATATACGAATAACTCAGGGAGATGCATTTGGTGCGTAATTGGGGGCCCTGGGTTTCGATCGAAACCTTACACCTCGCAAGGACACAGCCGTTTCTACTGGGACAGCGTATTCAACTGCAGATGGGATTGTACAGTTGAACCGTGCAACCGGAGAATCGCGAACGAGGAAAAGGGTCATCGAGATAACGAGCAAGAGAGGGAGAGAGAGAGAAAGGTGGGCGGGTGGTGGCGTTACACGATTGGAATACGCGCGGTCCGGTACGTGTCAGTTCGATAAATACATGTGTGGGGACCTCAGCGGCAGTTGCAGAGCATGTTGGAGTAAGCGGGGAATGGATTTTCGAGAAACTTGGCTTGTACGAGTCGCATCGACAAAATTAAATCGCCGCTGTTGATCATACATAAATCCTCTCGTCGTCCACAATGCTGAACCATGGATTTTTTAATATTTCAAAATAAGTTTTGTTCGAGTCTTTCGGCCTACGTAAAGTACTATATATATATATATATATATATATATATATATATATATATATATATATATATAAATGTATTGTGATTATTATATGATTTAGTATCGGATTATATTATCTTGCATTATCTTAATACTATATTGAGACGTACAGGTCCGTCTCATGAGCAAAAACCCCCACTACATAGCCAAAAACAAACTTTGGGATATCGCAAGGAGAGGGGCCACAACCAATAAAGACCGAAATTAGAAGTAACAGAAAAACTTCAAAGGAGCCGACAGACACGACCTTTGAAGGGCATAAATGAACATAAAAACAAGTGAAGACAGTCGAGTAGGGCTTACAGAAATATAAAACAATAAGCGTTAAGGGGGGCATTGAAAAGAAAACGGAAAGAAAGGAACAAGAACAGAAGAGAAATAAAATGTATAAATTTGGAGAAAAAGTGAACAATAAAGGGAATGATGGGTAACTAGTGAGAGAAGGAGAACAAAAGACCGTAAAATCTGGGTATTTAAAGGGAGGAATTTTGGAGGAAAGTCACTTCTTCTTTGTCTCGAAAGTCGACAAGTACCCAGCAACACGAATACTGAACGTAGGGGAAGGAAAATGAAGCAGGAGGAAAGTCGAAAGAACAGAAAAATTAGAGCCGCTAGTATTATAGTACCTATTGTCAATTTTCTAATATTTAACGAGTACACAAGCGACGCGAATAATGACCTCAGGGAGAGTGCGGCAGGAGGACAGAAAAAGAAATAGAAAATTGAGTAGCGCTAAAAAGATAAAAATAAATAACCCCTCGTGACTAAGAGTCGTGAGGTAAAAGAAAAAGATCAGAATAAGGAAAGCAAGAATAATTAATAAGAATAACAAAGAAAAGGAATTAACTTATCGAGAAGTAAATAGGAGAATTGTATCAGAAGAACATAAAGGGCGAAGAGGTATTTCAAGTTTGCGAGCGTCGCGACACTCATACAAAACACACAACACACATACATACACCGATATAACGCAAACATTGAGCGGGCGAGGCAACGCGTCACGATCGACCGCGCCGCGATCGATAAAGCGAGTAAGGGAAAGGGAACACTTATCGACGCGCGACAGTCGATCCAGATCGCGTTCGGGAGGATTTACCGTATTTATAAAAATGGATAAATCTTGTTTTATTATAAAATACCATAAAACTCCCGAGTCTTAATTAATTTATTGCCTGATCGAGTCCCGAACCAATAAATTTATTCGACGAGTTTCGACCCCTAGTACAATACAATGCAATACGATATAGTACATAACATTATTGATATATAATATTTATCATAATAATAATTAATTACAATATGGATGAAACGATTACTTATTATATTGATAATAAATGGAACTGTAGTATCTTTTACAAATTGATATTCCAATATTTCCTTGAGCCCGATAGAACAATCACGTATGGCCCTTCGTAATTAGTTGTTGGACGAAAGGAGGCGGGCGCAATTATTCATTGATCCTTCCGTCATCGGTGTTTTTTTTTCGATATACATCTTTCTAGCTACTTCCATACCGGCCCGACGTCAATCGTTTATTCAGCAAAGGGGCAAAAAAGAAGAAAAAACGCAGCAAAAGAAAGGACGAAGCAACGGGGGAAGGAGGTTGAAAGATGAAAAAAAATGATCGCGCTCGATTTCGAAGCGATCGAACTGTTTGCAATTCAGATAACAGCACTTGAGTACGAGGGACGAGGACGTTCCTGACGCGACTATTCGCGAAAGGAAAGAGGCAAGGAAAAACCAGGAAACAGGATTCACCGTGCCGCGACTAAGGCACGTGATGAACATCCGGGCACGTAGAGCGTTAGGCATCCGCGACTTGAGATCGCCGACTCTGACCTTTCCTGCGCCCCTTTTTCTACGCCTTTCGCCAAACAATCGCCCGAAATGGATTAAGGACGGAAGAAAATGCCATTCCATGCCTTCGATTCTCAAACGATCCACATATAAGGCATTCCACGTCACTTGAGCCCGTAAAAAGAAAAATCCACAAATAATTTTGAAAAATCGAGTTATTTTATTGAAAAATATTCACCGAGTGTCGAAAAAAAAAAAATTCTGACGTTTTTTCTCGTTGATCACCATTTTTTAACATTTTTCCATTCAAATGGCTGTATCTCTGGCAGAATTTGACGTATTTACATTCATAAAAAACGAAAATGTGCGTCTTTTTATAGCCTTCCAGAAAAAAATTAATTGAGATTTTATTAAGCAAGTCGAAGTTTCAGGGCAAAATATGCAAAAATATGTTTTTTCTCAAGGAAAGACACTCGTTACTTAATTTTTTTAAACTTCCACGAATTGTGAATACGAAAAACGGATTTTTGGTATTTTTCATATTATGGGATTCCTAAACACCGTGAAGTGACAGCTATTTTTATTTATTTTATTTTTTTATTTATATTTGATTGAAGAGTGTAGAACACTCCAAGGCTCCAATACAAATGACATATATGTCATAGGTATTTGAAAAACCTGGTAAGCGTACAGCGAGTGCTCCACACTCTTAAATCGAATATTAATAAAAAAAATTTTTAAATAAAAATAGCTGTGTTTAGGAATCCCATAATATAAAAAATACAAAAAATCCGTTTTTCGTATTCACAATTCGGGGAAATGCTTAAAAATAAAATAATGAGTGTCTTTCCTTGAGAAAAAAAATATTTTTGCATATTTTTTGCAGAGAGAGAGAGAGAGAGAGAGAGAGAGAGAGAGAGAGAGAGAGAGAGAGAGCGGGCTGTTTACTTTATTTACTTGGATCCTCCCGCTCCCCTAAAGCGACGTGAGTCGGGGGAAAAACGAGAGACGGGGAGAACGCGCGAGATAGAGAGAGGTGAAGAGTTGAAACGCTTAACTTTGTGCTCGGTATTATGCATGTGTCCTTTCACTTTGCCCGCTTTCACAGGGCGGCTCGAAAAATGAAATAAAATTATAATGCATGTTCCGCTTGGACAAGTTATTTTAATGCACACTCGCTAACTTTCCTATTTTCCGCCAGGATTATCCCCCTCCCCCACCGCCAATTTCTTTTACCCCTCCGCCCCTTCTACCTCACCACTGTCTAACTTTGTTCTCTCTTACGGGGGGCTTAATGCGGCATTTCCGTCTGTCTTTGTAGATTGTGAAAGGTTCGCGGTTGATGCCGCGGCACGCGTCTTTGCGAAGAACGCAAAGAGTTCATTTGATACGAAAATATTCCGCGTGAAACACCCCCAAATGTTTTCGGATATGCGTTTGCATCCTGCTCAACTACATGTGCGGCTTCATTTTATTCCGATCTTCAGAAAAAAAGAAGAATGGAAAACTAAATAAACCTTTAGTCGGCGTTTTCATTTGGGTTAAAATAGAGAGGGCATTTATTCCATAATTGCAGCATGGTAATCACAGTGAGAAATACTAGTTTCTTTTTTATCGGATTATTCGGCTGTGCTGTCCCAAGATTTTCATATTTTTATATCTCCCCCCTCCATTTTTTTCATACGATATAAAGAACGCATCTCGAGTTTTGGGCCCTTGGATGGAATAACATTCTCCCGTAAAATTGGAGGAGTCGAAAAAAATTTAATAAAAACGATAAATATGCATACAATATTGCTGGATATTGTTTGCACGAATCAAGAGAGATGAGGTTGCGAAACCTGGCCGATCATGTGTACACAAGCCCCGTATCCGACGAATAAATATCCCCGGGACTATCGAATTCAATCGACGAATCAAGTATGCATTCTACTTGATGAATTTGCGACCAAGGGGCGGAGGGGGGAGGAGGAGAAAAAATTGGTTAGAGCCGTGGTGTGTGAATGCTTTTAATACGAGTCTGTGGACAACGTTCGAGGGACGGCAACGTTTCGAGAAAACCCAAACAAACACACAAAATATGGTCTCAATCTAAGCGCTTCTAATTTCAGCCTACTGGATTTAATCTCACTCTCTCAAACGGAACCCTCTTTCTTTCCTTCGTCCAAATTTCTGGCTACCGCAAAATCATCGATATTCTAATTTCATGCTGATATCGAACCGCTAAACGTTTGAATTGAAACACGTTACGTGCCTCGTTGAAATCTGTTGGGTGTAATTTCGAAGAGAGCGAAGCCCGAGATGTACGTCGGTTATTTCTCAGCTCGACGCTCGCGTTTATTTCATCACAACGCGGCGCTGTGGCCTCGCAGGAGTGACATATCGTACGAGTCGGCCGTAAGATTTCGCCCTCATCGTCCGAGGACCGTGGAGAAAATGAGTTTACCTCCTCGTTATCTAGCTCCGTGTTCTCCGTAGCGTCGAAAATTTTCGTTTTTTTTTCGTCACCGACAATTCCACTCTAATCGAATACTTCTTGTCGGACTAGAAGAAGCGAGATGACATAATATTATGCCTGAGATATCCTTCCACTTTGATACAAAATGTTCAGGTCGTAGACAAATAGCGGGCTTTTCTAGAAAGCGGATTGAATTATTTTTCCACGCCAAGGCTTTCAAAGAGATTACAAAGATGTGCGTATCTTGAGAGAGAGAGAGAGAGAGAGAGAGAGAGAGAGAGAGAGAGAGAGGGAGAGAAGGAGAGAGAGAGATTGATTGATTGATTGATTTTGTATTTATGTCCCAGTTACTTAACTTTGGGGCAAAGTTGATTGTAGCAGATACATATTTTGCTCACAACACCCACACACTTCGCTTACATACTTCATGCGAGTACATTACAGCACAAATTATCCTTTGCAATACATCTATAATGAATGCTATTAATAGTTTTCATAATAATAATAACAATAATGATAACAACATCAATATTAAGTATTGAGTGCTTCACTCAGCAACAAAAAATTGGAAGTCACAAAAACCACGAATTCCAACTCAAGTACACCCTTCTCACATTCAGCCATTCAGTGCACATTACAGAATATGAGGTACAAAAAGAAAATAGAAAATAGAGTGCACAGCACAGCTGACCACACTTCACACAATAACAAAAACGGAAAGCTACACGACGTCACGCATAAATACGTATGCAAAAAGGCGTTCCTTGAACACTCGGTTATCTCATTCGGTAGAGAATTCCAAAAATACACCGCACGTACATGAAAGGAATTTTGGTAAGACGCTGTACGGCAAAGCAGAATTGCATAGTGCGATTGAATAAGCGATGTAGGTGTTAAGTGCGCAGTTTGTGCAGGACGTACAAATAATTCTCGGAGATAATCGGGAGCATCACCACGATGTATCTTGTAAACTAGTATACCCAGGAAGTATTTCCTCCTTGCACTAATCGTCAGCCCACCGAGTCTCCTGCTGTGCGGGGTAATATGCTCATCACGATTCATATTGAAAATAATTCTAACGCATTTATTTAAAAGACGTTCAAGAATTTTATTTAGCTCAGCTGTTATATCTATGATGACTAAACAACAGTAGTCTATTAACGGCAAAATCAGAGAAACTATAAGAATTGAGCGTAATTTGGAAGTTAGAGCTAGTCTACAAAACTTTAGTTTGTGTAACGAAAAAATTACTTTTTTAGAAATAGATAGGACCTGCGCACGCCACTATGAATTCGATTCAATAACAACGCCCACATTTCTGGCCTCACGTACGTACGATAAAGGTGAACCTTGTACTTCTATTGGGGCTAAAGAGTTTAGGTCGATTTGATTTGTGTAACTATTGCTACCCAGAATAAGAACTTTAGATTTGGGTAAATTAAGCTTTACGCCATTTGCAATAGAAAATTTTGAGATAACTTGAACGTCTTGTGTCATTTTTGAGAGACCTAGATGTAGCTCTGCCGGCAAGCAACGAAGAAAAATTTGCGTATCATCGGCAAACACTAAATGTTGAGAGTATCTAATGTTCAACGCAATATCATTAATGTGAAGAGAAAACAACAGAAGACCCAAAACGGAACGCGAATGAAGCACACCGAACGAAGTTGATTTCCAATTTGAGAATTTGCCTTGATCATCCCTAACCGCTTGAGACCTACCAGAAAGATAAGAACTTAGCCAATTTAAAACATTTTCAGCAAAATCCATTTGCCGACGTTTACAAATTAGGAAGGCATGTGGTACTGTGTCGAAAGCTTTGCTAAAATCAAAGAGTACCAGGATATAGTCCAGGAAATGAGTTTAAAAAGGGGTCGTTTGATGACTCACCTCTAGGTAGTACAAGACCTGGATATTCTTGTAGGGTTGATAGCCCAGATGAAAACCTACTATTTTTCAACATTCGATTTGTACGTGATTATTATTCCCACGCGTTCAAAGTTGGCGAAACGAGGTTTTTGAGCGATAGCAACGAAACTGTCAATTCGACAGAAAAAAAGTGAACGAACTATTCGTAGGTACTAGAAAGACGAACAATTTGGCGCGTCGAAAATTAAAATCAATTAATTAGTTCTCCTGCAAAGTAATAAAAAAACAGCTAAAATGGGCATTCCTTCAATAACTAATTGGTAATGCAATAATGCATGTACAGCTTTGAAAATCTCGGAAAACATGTCTCTTAGTGTACTCAAGAAGTGTGCAAAACCGGGGCTCGATCGGATAAATACTTTGCGAGAAAAATTATTTGTTAAAAAAAATCCGAATTTTTTAGCAAGGGATTTCCGGGCTGGAAAATTATCGTAGAACAATTTAATTAGCGGCACATTAATCGAGAAGGGTCCTACTGTCATGTACACTTTGGGACGAAAGGATTTCTTATAATTAAGTGGGTGAAAATTGCTCCAAAAAGAGGATACTTTTTTCAGTCATAAACAAATGGTATTACGCCGCCAATTTTTATGTTACAGAGTCGATATTAGCATCACCCGAAAGCTGTTATTTTTACACGAATTTACAACAACAAAAAATTGCTGAAAGTCAATGGGGGGGGGGGATAATTTTTTAAAAACAATTATTGCACCGGCTGTTCTTAACATAAAGGGTTAACAATTGGACACAGTATAGAGGAAGACTCATACTAACTGCCATAAAATTTCCAAAGAAATCACTCATGAATGTGCTACTTATTTTTGCGGTTAATTCACGGACAAAATGCGGCACCGCGTATGACGGTGGAGTGGGGGAAGCCATCTCCGCCTGCAGACGCTCACGCTCAAAATCAATTCGCCCGTTCAAATTCCACGAACTTGGAATATCTCCTCAACAAATTAACATATCGGTTTGTTTTTTTTTTTAATTCCGACTAACTTATTCCGCTGATAATGAATTTGCTGTAAAAAAAGGTAAGTAACTTTTTTATTTCATCTGAATTGTCGTAAAGTTTCTCAATTACTGTATTAAAAAAAAAAGTCCATCAAAAATATATTGTTATTGGAGCACGCGTCATTTCGTTTTGGGGAAAAAACGATTAAATAAGGGACATAGTGTTTGAAATAATTACTGAACGTTTTTACATGTTAAGATGGCTTATTTATTACAAGAAAACGTCATAAATAATATGAACATCGATGATAACAGCAACGACACTCAAACTGAAATTAAAGACAAGTTTAAAGATCTCGAAAGTGACGACAGCGAAGATGAATCGGAGGTGTCATTCAAAAGAGCTAGGCTGGACAGTTTAGAATAGATTAACATGTAATAAGCACTTATTTTTAAGAACCGTACTTTTAAGAAAACATTGTTAATATTTAAGTGGTAATATTATATATTTGAATCTTTGTAAAACTCGTAGAAAGTAACAACAAATGTGTCCGAATGTCAATCTTTTTTTACGTTGATATGTTTTGTTTAGGTATCGTTCATAACGTTTTCATGCAAAAACTACCCATTTCCTGGACTAGATCGTGATGAGTCTGTCATCGACAGCTTTCCTGACGTCATGGCATAGTCGCTGCAGCGCAGTTCGTGTACTGAAACGTTTTCTATACCCTGACTGTCTCTTATCTAGAATGTTGTTTTGAGATATGTGATCTGAGTATGCACAATCTTTTCAAAAATGTAGAAAACTCGCACAGATATGCTATGGGTCTTACATCCGAAGCGGAAGACGGCGGATTTACCTTCAATAGTGGCCTGATATAGGCACGCTTCTACGATGATGGAAAATAATCGTGGGTCAAGCATGCGTTAATAAGCAGAGCAAAGTATGGTGAGATACACGTCGCTGCAGTCAGAATGACAAAGGACGATATTCCATCAGGTCCAGAAGAATAAGACCGAGATGTACGCTGGAACCAAGGAAAGCGTCAATACCGACGTGCAAATTGGTGTATTTCTCAGATTGTAAGCAAAACTAGAGTGATCAATTTCCAAAGGAGAATTTGAGAATATGACAAACGAGTCGTTTAGCTCATTTGCTGTAAAATAATTTAACGGGCTAGATGTATTGGCCTTTACTAAACCTAGAATGGACAATTCTCTCCATGCAAGACAATCACTAAGAGTGCCGCAAAATTGGTCTATTTTATCGACAAGCATGACCTCGTCTGGCACAACATGACAGTCGGCTCGCAAGAAAACTTCAACCGTAGATGTAAACAAACTCCGATCAAAACCATGGAAATTTCGGCGAGTGATAGTGCGGGGGAAATACTCCTTTACATTAAACTTATATTTGAGTTCAAGCAAATCGTGACCGGCTATGAACGGTATGTCCGATTTAGAAAAAGAGTGAACTTTCATTTTTGAGTCGACAATAAACAAATCTAGAAGTGACACAAAAGTGGCCGTATGATAAGTAGGTTCAGAGTTCACAATGTATAGAGAGTTAGCGAGAACGAGCTCCCGAATCTTCGAAGCTTTAAAACATATTTTTAGTAAATCACAGTTCAAATCACCAGCCACAATAAGATTGTTATAGGCAAAAGAAAATCTGTGTAGCGTTGTCATAAGACCTTCAAACATGCGTTCTTTCGGCCATCTATAAACGGAAACGAAGAGCAAAGACTTTCCACTCGTGTCACGTACATTCAAAAATATATACTCAGGCTCATTGTTAAATTGGGAGGATGAGGTTGCAAGAACTTTGACTCTGAGAGAATTATGCACATAACATGCAACTCCTCCACCCAATTTTCCATATTTGTCATTTCGTATGAGAGTATAGTCATTAATTTTAAGTGTCATCGGATATCATTGAATTTAACCATGTTTCGGAAATACTCAGTATGTGAAAATATTTTTCAGAGAGTAATAGTTTTACTTGATTTAAAGCAGCAGGTAAAGATTTTGCATTGAATTGCGCGATGTGTAGAACATTTGGTGTAGAAAAAGAGAGAGAGAGAGAGAGAGAGAGAGAGAGAGAGAGAGAGAGAGTGAGAGGGGGAGGAACACACATTTCGACAATAAGGAATCTTTCGGTCAGGCTTCGACTTTGTAAATTGTTTAAAATACTGTAGATCGTGAAACGGTTCCACATGAATTGCGGATTTTAGCCTGCTAAGGTACGGATACGACTATGAATCGAGTTTGTTTGGTCGTTGAGCCGAGAATCAAGAGCGATAAGCGAGGATGAGTGCATCAAAGACCGATCCCCCAGACCTCCGTATCTGTATACATAAGAGTCGCGTATACGCGAGACGTGCCAGTCGGCTGGATTGCTTCGAGTTTCGAAAAACGTGTGTCGATCTTGGAAAAGTACATGATTCGGGTGGCTGCTTCTCGCGCCCCTTTCTCAAGGCCTGCTCGTTACGCCGGTCACGTAACTCGCGAAATCTCGGGGTGAGAGAGAGAGCGAGAGAGAGAGAGAGAGAACCGGATGAACGTACCTACGTATAAGATGCTGAGGCACGCGAACCGAGGTATTCTTTCAGAAATAAAGGAGGCGTGTGCAGACCCCTCTGGAGCGCTGCTAGCGCAGATCGGTCCACTTGGATTCGCGGCGACTCTTCGTCGATCCTCCTTCTCGGCGGTTCAACGTCGTTATCATCCGCGTGAAAAACACAGCCTGACCGTGCAGCGATCGTCCCAGGATTTAGGCCAGTCAACGTTTGCGCGGTCTGCTGTGCTTGGCAATTTTTATCGTCCATTGTCCCGGGTATAGACAGAGAAAGAGAGAGAGAGAGCGAGAGAGAAACGGATGTACCTCTGCTTATTCTCTCGTTTGCGTACGTCGCCAATCACGGCTTTATCAAGCTTCTTATATACCCCCATTCGGTTCTCATCGTGGCGATTTGGAAGTCGCCCAGGATCGAGGTCGTTTAGATTCAGCTGATACGACTGAAACACGTTTTTTCCCTTCCATTCTCCTCTTCCGAACTTGACGACCTCTTCTCAATGACCCTGTTACACCCTACTGATGCTCCTTCATCGATCTATTCCCGCAATGGTAGGATAGCGTCGCTCGCAACCGGAGCAATCGCTATGATTCATAACTATGTACCGGCAATAGTAGTTGAACGTGTCGTATGGTTTTAGGTAGGTACCGCGCAACTCGCCAGAATCCAAAGATCTCGAAGCATTTTCTCGAGAAAAAATTCCGCCTGTCGAGCCCGACACGCTGCAGAGAAATTCAATTTTCCTGACCTCAACAAGAGGAACGGGGTCACCTCGTTCTCCCAAAGTGGCAGGAGGCGATGCGCTTAGTCAGCAAAGTGCTGGAGGACTCGCGTCGTACGCGTGTCCCGATGAGCGGACCCCCCCCCCTCCCCGGTTTCGCCGTGTACCGTGAAACGTATCCGTGTGTGTGTGTGTGTGTGTGCGGAAAATGGAAATCCAGAGCGATTAGTCGTCTCGCAGGAGCTGCGTCAGCGAGTTACGGTGCACGCGCTCCGCCGTTACGCGGGTAACGTCGAGTCTAGCAGCGGTAGAAAGCGCGAGGCGATACAACCATGCGAGGATCAACAAAGGAGAATCCGAAAAAGCGGACGAGGTAAACTTTTAACATCGATGGAAAGTTCTCTGAGGCATTCCACGGGCGGTTTGGTAGAGCCGAGTCGAAGGGAAAATATATTACGAGGACCTTTGGTAGGTACGGTATCTTTAAGGAGCATCGAGTCGCGCCGCACCCTCTACCGAAATCTGCAACACACGCTACCGAGATAGCGTAGCCGCGAGAAGGTACGCAGGGGATCGGGTCGAAAGTTCCGCGGGACGGATAGAGTCCAACTCCGAGTCAGACCCGGATAGACCGTGAAGAATGAGGCGGAAGGAGAATCCCGGGAAGCAAGATGTAGGGCAGGGAGCAAGGGCAAACGACTCGCTCTCCGTTTGTCACATTGACGCGGTATGCGATTCCGCTAAATGCGACCAGCTATCTGTAAAAATTCGTTTCTCCGATCGAGGAGCGTTGAGAACACGTGCGCGCGCCACGTACATCTTGTCGAATCTTCCACGACCGTTATATTTCGCTATATTATCGAAAGATTGATACGTCTGTGCAAACAGCAAACGACTCACGTCTATCTTTTTAATTCGACAGAGAGGCCGTTGAGAAACAATACGATGACGTC
>CALYCA010000371.1:0-33196 GCA_944452715.1 Ophion slaviceki | reverse complement strand
CTTGGGTTAATGAATGTTCACATTTAATTAGAAAAATGAAAGAATAGTTATTCCAACGATTCGCGTAGTATTTCTAGGTTTGATATTTGGCAACATTGGTTCTATCTCCGTTTCTTTTGACTCAACCACGCGAGTTTAACCTTCATGCTTTTCAACGTCGATCTCTCAAAACAATGTCAGGTGCGGGAAATATAAAGCATTGTATTCGGGCCACGACTGGTAAAAAGCGTGGAAAATTTGTGTCGGCGAAATATGTCGGTTAAAAATGAAATATGTGCGGAAATTCGCATGAGTGAGATGAGGTTAGGATTACAGTCAGCTGTCGCCTTGCTGTCGCGGCTCTTTATCGTAGCAAGTGGTAATACATCCAATACCGGAAGTTAAAATTAAACTCGATATGACATAAAAATTAGGTCAATAAGCGTAATTTTTTCAGAGATCATTGGGTTACTACAAGTTTTAAGTATGTCAATCTGATTATTTTTAATAATCTGGCAGATTTCCACTATTGCATACACTTTTGTAGCGACCGGAAATTAGGTTTTTGTATATCGTTTCGGAATTCCTTCATAAAAATACGCAATTTTGATATTTGTTTTCTCTGTAATTAGGTCGATAACCGACCCCGAAATTTTACAGAGATGATTATCAATATATTTAGTGAAGCTCAAAACAAAATTATGAAAATCCTATGGATTGAAGCCTGGCGATAGGATTACCTTAACACTAACTCTTAAATGCTAAAGTTACCTGGAGAGATATAAAAGCATCTGCTCGATAACTCCAGTGACATTAATTTCACCGTTAACATACCTGGAGAAATTGTTCAGCAGTTTCGAAAAAATATATGGATAAACTTCCGAAAAGCCCACACCTCTGAAAAAATCAAAACTTCGTGTACTTATGTATCTTGACTCGCTGATCGCGAATATAATAGTGAAAATACCCGCAAATTTGATTTTCAAGATCAAAACTGAAAAAAAAAACGGTTTTTTTTGTAGTTTTTCTATTTTATTTCACAAATGTTGATCGTAGAGGAAAATGTCTTCCATGAAAGTTGTAGCCCATCAAAAGACTGCTAATTTATGTTCTGTACAAATTTTGTCTAAAATCATTAGATTCCAATAAAAATGGGATTATACTCCAATAAGTATATTTTGCTAAACTCCATTAGTTTCGATATTATCTACTTACGCACTTTACTGCATATGGGCCCAAATAAACCCACATAAAACAAACACAAACAGCAATCAAAACTAATCCAAACAAACTTGGGTGTGTGGAATCGCGGGGTGCGTAGAACACTGGGGCGGGCGGGGGCACCTCAGATGGGATCCTTTCATACAATTTATCGCAGATCTTAAAATTTGGTATCCCGGCAAAACCACACAGGTTTTTCGTTTTTATATTGCTTAACCTTTAATATTTTCCTATATAACACTGAAATCACAAAAACAACAGAAAACAACATAACATACAAAAAAGACCAAATAAAAAATACAAAAAAAGCAAAAAGTAGAATAAAGTACAAAAAAACAGACTAAAATACAAAAAAGTCAAAAAAATAGAATAGAATACAAAAAAGCAAAAAAAAAAACATGCACTTTAAAGACTAAACTGTAACCTCCCCGTGGTAAAGTGCGTAAGTAGATAAAATCGAAACTAATAGAGTTTAGCAAAATATACTTATTGGAGTATCATCCCATTTTTCTTGGAAAATAATGGTTTTAGACGAAACCTGTACAGAACATAAAATATCAATCTTTTAATAGGCTACAACTTTCGTACAAGACATTTTTCTCCAAAATCAATATTTGTTCAAATGAAATGGAAAAACTAAAAAAAAAACGTTTTTTTTTACCTTGAAAATAAAATTTGCGGGTATTTTCACTATCATATTCGTGATCAGCGAGTCAAAGTACATGAGTACACGAAGTTCTAAATTATTCGGAGGTGTGGGCTCTTCGGAAGTACACCCAAATATATTTAGTACCCTCAATGACCCCAACTTTAAGGGTCAACTTTGGAGCCACGAAAAAAGGCTATTTTCGCGATATTTTTTTGAGGGTTTTATAAAAGATATGAATATCAAAGTTGTTGGGCTTGATAAATAAAGTCTTGAAATACATTTAAAACAAAAATTTAATTCATTTTTATTCATTTTTAAGTACAAAAACTATAGTTTAAAGTAACGCCTCAAAAATATATGGGCTAGGTAGCTCCATCGCAAATCGGCAACGGCTTGTCTGAAACAAAAAAATCAAAGTCCATTAGATTCAGTATGACACCAGCTACAAAATGACCCTCGGATATAAAGTTGTATCAAAAAATTAAAAAACGGCAGATGAAAAACGAAAAAAGTTTTTAAAAACGCGTTTTTTTCGCAGTTTTTCGCAAAAAAAAAAGCAAAAATCAAAATTTTAAAACCATCGAGGGTCATCTTGTTGCGAATCATGTTTACAATACGTGGTTCAAATTTCAAGAGAATCGGTTTATTAGTTTGAGAGATACGATGGAGCTGGATTTTGAAAACGTTGTTTCGAGAAAAACGCGTTTGAAGTTTATGCCATGAAAAATTCTTACCTAAACTCAATCGGCAATTCCTGCACCGTACAAAATGCCTTCTGATTGCTCATCATCGTCGATTTCTTCAAGTCTCGCTTGGTTTCGATTTTTTGAAATTTTCAAAGTGGACCCTTAACCTCTAACGACTCCAATGACGTCAACATTGAGCCAACCTCTATCATTCACAATGTCACCAAGATCAATCCCGTTAGAAAATACGTAGAGGTAAACAGACTAAGTAGCGAGGTCGTGCGAAAAGTCACCAGGTTCCACGGCAATTTGACAGCGTCCATTGTACGTCCGCAGGGTAACGTAGAGGACGAGCAGCAAGACGAGGAAGACGGCTCGGAGCACGAGAATACCGCTCAGCATCAGGATCAGCCTGGAGTCCTCAAGGACGTTGGGTACGAAGCGAGCGCTTCGTCGTCGGGATTGCCGGCGACGTCAACGGCGGCGAATCACGCGCGACCGTTGAATCCGGACTGTCCGGAATTCAGGCCGGTCCTCGCTGCGCCGAGCGCGGATCCTGCGTCGTCGAGCGTCGAGACGAGCCCGGCTCCCTCATCGTCCGGCAGCCCCAGCGAGTCGCCGGAAAAGGATGACAAAATGGCGGACAGCGTTCGGCGGGACGAGTTCGCGGAATCGCCACCAGGGGTTCTTCCGTTGTCGCCCAAAGACGCGAAGGAGGGCGTAGTTGCGCCGCGCTGCGGCAGACCGACCAGTGAGGAAACGGCGACGAGTCCGACGGAGACCGCGCGGAAGCTCAGCTCGAGAGACGCCGACGACGTGGAGGCAGCCCCGGTCGATTTCGCCGCCGAGGTATTCGCGAACGTGAGCGTAATGGCGGAACGAGCGCTCGCACCGCGAAGCGTCATCGAGGGTACGCCAATGGAGACGGAGATCGGTCTGGACGCGACGGCCTTGAATTTCCAAGAGATCGCGAACGACCTTGAGACGAGATCGCGCGAAGACCCGGCCCGAGTGAGGTCGACGAGGGCCTCGTCGACGGACGACGAGGAACAACGCGGCTTCGTCGCGAACGGCCTCGAGGACGAAGCACCGAAGCTCGAGTGCTCGGTCGACCAGCGTGGCTCCAGGTCCGAGAGCCCGGGCGTGATAAATCGCACGACGACGCCGATAAACGCGAACTCGCAGCGATTGCCGAAGAGCTACGAGTCCCTGGTGACAAGGAGCGACGTTTCGTCGTCGCTTCCCTGCCTCGGCACGGCCGTCGCCACCACAATGACGCTAAATCAGTCCCAAATATCGCGCAATCGCAGATACAGCTCGAAAGGTGCGAAATTCGTGCGCGAGCCAACACCCGGTCCGGACCTCGAGGATGTCGGGACGCGAGTCGACATCGCCAGGTACGAGGGAAGAACGTCCCAGGGCAGTTTGGAGGACGAGGTTAACGATCCCGAGCTGGTAGCCATGGGTATCGAGGTGCTGGAGGAGAGGCACAGCCTCGCGACAACCGAGGACTCCTGGCCGAGAGCCACCAACAACGCCGACGTCTCCAACGAGGATTCCGGCGTCGAGAGCCAAACGCGACTCTCGGGACATCCAATAACCGACGCCGTCACCGAATGGCTACAACGCGCCAATTCGCCGGAAATGTTCGTAAGCGTTTCCGGCGAGGCCGGGCGAAGCGACAGCAGGCCACCGTTGTCCGAAAGCGAGCCCGAGGATGACGAGCTCGAGAACGAAGAGCCGCCAAAAAACTTGCACGGCAACCCCATGCCTGCACTATCTGCTAATGGCAGCGATTACGCAAACGACCCCAGACACGGGTCGTCGCGTTTGGCTGGCTACGGAAAATTCGCAAGTATCGCCCGCCCCGAGGCGACGAACGAGACCAACATTCGAGGTGACGCCGATCCCGAGATCAACAGGGACGCGAACTGCCGCAGGAAGAGGCGCGACTGCAACGCAAGAGCAGCAGCCGCCAAGAGCCTCGCGTCGAAAATGGCCGCCGCGCTTACGTCCCCGGAATCCCGCGAGATGGCGCCCGGCGTCGCGTCGAACCGGAGTCACGAGAGGGACAACGAAGTTTGCGAATTTACCGTGATGGATAGAGTTGCGGGTATGAGGGTTGCCAAAAGCTCTCGGAGGAGAAGCGCCGCGTCGACGAGACGCGCCGGCGCGAGGAGATACGAACGAGCGTCGAGGTGCAACGTGGCGCGTCAAGGGCCGATCGAAAACGTCGAGATAAAGGTACGCAGGATGACGGGCGACGAGAAGGACGAGGGTATCGTCGAGGACAACGACGACGATGATGACGAGCTCGGTGTGAGGACCTTCGAGAAGGGACGAATCCTCGTCTCGATCGAGGGCAAAGTACTTCCCGTCGATAATTATCATATTATGCTGAAGAGCGACGGGCCCAGCGACGAGAAACACGAGATACCAAACTTTCGGAAAATCACGTGCGAGAAGAGTCGAAAGAACGAGCCGGAAATGGACAACAGCAGCACAACCAGCTCCGCGAGCAAGAGGAATTCTCTGAGGAATTCACTGGGCAGCATCGAGGAACCGGATGTCCTCGAGTGCTGGGAAATCGAGACCGTCGAGCCGATTGTCACCCCGAAGAAGAGGATTGCCACGCAGGGCGTCTCGCTTACCGGCGAGGACCCCGAGGACGACAGCCTCGATGACACGGGACGGAAGACAAATTTGGATCCGGTCGGGGTGGAAATCGTCAGGAAGTATTACAGACTCGAGACGATGCAGGGTAGCGTGACGAGCATCGAGGATGAAACCGATTCGCGTATTAACAACAATAACAACGAGGACGACGACGCGATCGACGTCTCGACAATTCCTATCTCCAATAGCCAAACCGCCAAAGTGTTCAACGCCGCCAACGCGATACCGGTAATCGGCGACAAGGTCAGCCTCATCCTCGGCTCCATACTCGACAGATCGGCCGTGCCGATCGACGAGGCCGTCGAGGTCTACGAGAGCTGTTACGGCCCCAAAGAGAATCAAGGCTCCGACACCAAATGTCAAGCTCGCCTGTACCCGAGGGATCCCGAGGGCGCGGTACCCTGCAGAGCCACCTGCTGCAACGTACAATGATGATGTAACACCGACGAACGCGGCCGGGATCCACGGCAATGCCGGGCCAGGCCACGGAAGTAGGAGAAGTCGATTCGAATCCTCGTTGCAATTTTATTGAGAGGTTAGGCCACTAGAGGCCGAAAAAGTAGGCTTTGTGGGGATTTTTTTTTTCAGAAAAACTACAAAATAAATCGAGATTACAAAAAAAGCGGTTTATCGTACATATCAGTGACTGTGTACGATAATATTTTTGAAGCGATTGATTTCAAAATGGCGGCTGTGCAGCGTTTATCTCGAAACTGTATTTTTTAAGTTGGCCGGCAACATAACTCAGACAATTTTCAAACGATTCACTTGAAGTGTTCAATATATCTTGAAAAATACATTGTCTATGGAAGTACGTAGGATTTTTTTTTATATTGCATAGTTAATTTATTATTAAGAATTATCTTACGAATTTTTAGGCGATTTTTGGAAAGTGAAAAATTTGCTTAAAAACGTCAAATAATTGTTAATAACAAATGAACGATGCGACATATAAATAAATCCGACGTACTTCCATAGACAATATATTTTTCAAGATATGTTCAACATTTCAAGTGAATCGGTTGAAAATTGTTCGAGTTATGTTTTCGGCCAACTAAAAATCCGGGAAAAAATGGACATACATAAACATAAATAATCATGTATGATCATAAATGATCATGAACGAAATTTGTCTCTATTTAATCATATATAGTAATATTCAGTCATATATGATCACGTGTAATCACATATGATTATATATACTCATATACTATTGATGAGTACCATATACATGATCATATATGGTACTCATATGCAATAGTATATGAGTATATATAATCATGTATGATTACATGTGATCATATATGGCTATATATTACTATATATGATTATATAGACAAATTTCGTTCATGATAAATTTATGTTTATATATGTCCATTTTTTCCCGGGTTTTTAAGTTGGCCGAAAACATAACTCGAACAATTTTCAACCGATTCACTTGAAAGGCAGGACAACAACTGTATTCTTTATTTCTCTATTCTTAAACATCTCTCTTCTTAAATATCTCTATTCTGGAGCAGGATTAATCGAAACATCTGTATTCCACAATATCTCACTTCTTAAACATTTCTCTGCCAAAACATCTCTATTCGTAAACATCTCTATTCCACAATAATTCACTTCCGAAATATCACTACTCTTAAATATCTCTATTCCACAATATTTCGTATCCGAAACATCTGTATTCTTAAATATCTCTATTCTTCGAAATCTCATGTGACATCCATAACATCTGTATTCCGACAATTTCATCTCACAATATCTCTCTTCCGAAACATCTCTATTCTTAAATATCTCTATTCTTTAAAATCTCATATGTGACATCCATAACATCTGTATTCCGACAATTTCATCTCACAATATCTCTCTTCCGTAACATCTCTATTCCACGGCACGTAATATGGTGCATTTATTTATTTGGCCATGAATGAAACAAATGCAACGCAGAGGCCGTGGAATAGAGATGTTACGGAAGAGAGATATTGTGAGATGAAATTGTCGGAGAATACAGATGTTATGGATATCACATATGAGATTTTAAAGAATAGAGATATTTAAGAATAGAGATGTTTCGGAAAAGAGATATTGTGAGATGAAATTGTCGGAATACAGATGTTATGGATGTCACATGAGATTTCGAAGAATAGAGATATTTAAGAATACAGATGTTTCGGATACGAAATATTGTGGAATAGAGATATTTAAGAGTAGTGATATTTCGGAAGTGAGTTATTGTGGAATAGAGATGTTTCGGCAGAGAAATGTTTAAGAAGTGAGGTATTGTGGAATACAGATGTTTCGATTACACCTGCTCCAGAATAGAGATATTTAAGAAGAGAGATGTTTAAGAATAGAGAAATAAAGAATAGAGTTGTTGTCCTGCCACTTGAAATGTTGAATATATCTTGAAAAATACATTGTCTATTAAAGTACGTAGGATTCTTTTTATATTGCATAGTTAATTTATTATTAAGAATTATCTGACGATTTTTTAGGCAATTTTTGGAAAGTGAAGAATTTGCCTAAAAAATCGTCAGATCATTGTTAATAACAAATGAACTATGCAATATAAAAAAAATCCTACATACTTCCATAGACAATGTATTTTCCAAGATATATTCAACATTTCAAGTGAATCGGTTGAAAATTGTCCGAGGCATGTTTCCGGCCAACTTCAAAAATGCAGTTTTGAGATAAACGCTGCACGGCCGCCATTTTGAAAGTAATCGCTTAAAAAAATTGATTGTACACAGTGGATGATATGTATGATAAACACCCTTTTGTGTAATCTCGATTTATTTTGTAGTTTTTCTGAAAAAAAATCCCCAGAAGGCCTATTTTTTCGGCCTCTGGGTGGCCTAAGGCCTTAAGGAGGCACAACACACAACCCGAAAAATTGGAGACTTTTTTGCGAATTAATCGCGAGGAAAGTTCACGCGTGCTATTTAATTTGTTTTTTTTTTTTTTACATAGCGTTGGTGTACGTGTGAACAATGGTGGCTGGCGGATTTGAAGAATGAGAATGAATAACCTGAGTTATTCGACCGCCCGGACGACAGCCGATTCGATATGATTCGCGAATTAATTTCTTTTTTTTTTGTGTACTTTTTGTGAACGAAAGGTACGCGCCTTTTTTGAGAAAAATTTATCAAATTTCTCGCCGATTTTATTATTCTTCAAATCGTGAAAATTCCGTTTTTTCTGCGCTTCATGAATTACCAAAATTTTACTTTATTTCTAATTTTACACACATCTTTGCCAACCCGTACATCAACGACGTACCAAGAATAAAATAAATCGCACGCGTATTTCTGTCACGATTCCAAAAAAATGTCCGACCTTTCCTGCTGCGGTGTGTACCCCCTTAATCCGTACTCGCGGTACACCGCGGTCAAAACTGCGAAAAACGGGCATCACCCTGGAAAAAGAAACAAAATCCGACCAACGTATTTTCCCCGAAGTATTTTTACTGTTTTTTTTTTCACATCCTAATTCTCGTGCGATGACAAAGCAATTGAGATGAATAAGCCTTGAGAAACAGACTACTGCCATCCCCGTTGTTGTACACCGTTATCATCGTCGCTACTCGTTATCTAGATTTCCGCGCAAACGATGAATTTTTTATCCACGGGCAAATCCCAATTTTGTCCAGAATGCCGACAATTCGAAAAAAAAAAACATTACGAAAAATATTTCGCGAAAAACGTTATCGGAATTTTAATTTCACTCTCGCTGTTACTTTTCAAGCTGAGCCTCGTTTCCCGAAGTTGCGCCGTGTACCGACCGGGATTGGAGCAAGGAGTCGCGCTATTCGGTTCTGATCGGGCCCGTAACGAAAGCTGCACAAATCCACGTGGCCGGGGGGCCCCTTTGGGAAAACCAACGTCAGGGGAAACAATATTAACGCATTAAAAAATAATTTTACACGCGCTCTCATAAAAACACACCAACGCACACATCAAGCCCGAACAAACACACACAAACATCGCGCAGCGATCCGCACGAATCGCTAGGAGAAAAAAAATCGGTAGAGAAAGGAAAAAAATCGGTAAAAAATGAAACAAAAATATATTGCGGTGTTTCGCGAGTCTGATCCTACGTATAGATATATTTATATACATACGGGGGAGAACTTAAAGATTTTTGCCAAACAATCGCGAGGGTTCGCGACGAAAATTTGCGTTAAAAAAAAGAAATTGACGCGGAGAGAAAAAAACAACAAAAATCCTCGTAATATTATTTACACATACGAAGTGAGACGTCTGTATCCCGAGCTTTTACACAAATACACACACACACACACATTGCTATTCATCGTTGTAAATAGCCTCAGAGGAAGCGTTGGAAGGAAAACGAAAAAAAAGCAACAAAAAAAGGAGTAAAAAAGGCGAGAAAAAAAATGTGTGACGCATTCGAGTAATGGTCAAAAGAGCCAAAGTGTGCTTAGTTGTAGAATGTTATTATTGCGAGTCGGGGCAGTGCGGAGGAGACCGCGAACTTCGAGATTGTCACGTTGTTGTTACGATGGTTCTCATTACGATTATTATTATTATTATTATTGCTATTATTAATTACTACTACTACTATTATTAATATTATTATTATTATAGTTCCGTGGAAGCGATGTGGAATCGACTGCGAGGAACAAGACACGAGGATATATTCAGGGATGACAATTGCGATTTATATTACGATCTTGAGGCAGCAGGCGCCGCCGCGTTGATATATGCGTGCGATCGAGAAATATTTTTTATGCGCCCCTTTAACTTGAATCGTTCGAGAATCGTTGGAAATATGAATTTAATGAAAGTGTATGATGGAAAAAATAATGCGATGGGAATGAGAAAATAGTGAGAGGAGAAAAGTGAGGAAATTAATCAGGGAGAGGCAAGGAAAAAAAGGGAAATGAGCAATGAGAGAGAAAAAATGAAAAAAATGTGAAAAGACAGAGAGAAAAAAAATCATGAAAAAAGCAAAAGAGAGAAGAAATCGATCGTCCAATTGGCGATGGATGATAATCGTTTTAAATGCTCTCGATGTACGCATTGTGTTTAGCAATTGGCCTTTGCTCAGGAAATATTAAACTACGCACTTCCGGTTGAGAGGATATAATTAGGGTGCGCGGTGCTCGCGCTTATATTATTCTGTACTTTAGACGAATTTTATGTATTCGCACCACCGGCGTTGTTGCTTCGAAACAATGATAATAATTTTAAACAAGTTGAGATTAACGAAGGAAAAAGGGGGTAAAACAAAAAAATTCGAAAGAGAGAGAGAGAGAAGCTCCTATGGGATGACTACAAGATGATCGGCGTGCTCGTGCGTTCATAATTGGTTACGATTACGTATCGATACTATACAGCGCGTCGAAAAAATTTGCAGCGAATAAGCGACGCAGGGCGAACAAAAATAAATACGTAAAAACTTAGATAGGTGCATGACGACATAAGCCCCAATCTTTACCCTTCCCCCTCCACAGAATTAACGAGTTGACGTAGAAAAACGAGTAATCGAGTCGCAGGAGCTTAGTCTTACGAGCACCCAAAATGAGAAAGAAGAAAATACAGAGGTCGAGAAAAATCGGTTTTTCTGAAATTTGAACAATGGTCGTTCGAATCGAGCCACAATTTGTTTTTTTCTCGCTTACGTTGTCACTTGGACGAGTTGTAAATTTTTCGCAAAAATCTGCCGATCGACGGGAAATTGTCGCTGTCAAAAGCTTAAGTCTTTTAGTTGAAACATTTTTATTGCAATGTGTATGCAATGGCTCGTAACATTTTAAGTAGGGCACCCTATATGCATATAACTATGCATATATATATATATATATATATATATATATATATATATATATATATAGGGCTAGTGGTTATTGATCACGACCCCGTGAAAGGGTTCTAGGACATGTTTTCCGTTATCAAACAACTCAGTAATGCTTTATGCAAAAGTGAACCATTTTCGACGTCTTTTTTTAAAGAACGCAACTTTAAAAATTATTTTTAAAAAACTGCTGTATGGAATCGAACTTTTTTTTAGCATTTCTAGTTTGAAGACAGTATCGAAGAATTATCAACAACGTAATAAGAATAATTATTAGAATTGCACAGTGTTGGAACCTTGTTTCATAATTTTTTGCAAATTATTCTTATTTTACTGCTGATAATTCTTTATTACTGTGTCCTCACACTACAACTAATAAAAAAGTTTGATTCCATACAACCGTTTTTTTAAATTAATTTTTAGAGTTGCGTACCTCGCTTTAAAATATAATAATAATAATAATATCTCGAAAATGGTTCACTTTTGCATAAAGCATTGCTGGTTGGTTTCATAGCGAAAAACATATCCTAAAATCCTTTCACAGGATCGCGACTAATAACCAGCAGCCTTGTATGTTTGTGTATATATATAAAATTTAAATGTATACGTATTGTTCTTATACACGTGCATACCTTTTGTTCACAGTTATCAATAATCACCCAGACAATACGTATCTTTTCGCCGTAATATTTTTTTCACAGACTTATAATTTAATTGTGAAAGTGCTTGTTTTTACCGTGACTAGGTCGAGAATCTCATCGATTCGCGACCAGCTCACCCGAAAGATACTCTTCCACCCTAACTTTCCATCGCGCAATTTCTCTCGTTAAGGGGTTAGGCCACTCAAGAGGCCGAAAAAATAGGCTTTTTGGCGATTTTTTTTGCGAAAAACTACAAAATAAATTGAGATTACAAAAAGGATGTTTATCATACATATCAGTGACTGTATACAATAATTTTTTTGGAGCGATTCATTTCAAAATGGCGGCTGTGCAGCGTTTATCTCAAATCTGCAATTTTTAAGTTGGCCGGAAACATTATTCAGACTATTTTCAACCGATACACTTGAAATGTTGAATATCTTGAGAAATACATTGTCTATGGAAGTACGTAGGATTTTTTTTATATTGCATAGTTCATTTGTTATTAACAATTATCTAAAGATTTTTTAGGCAAATTTTTGGAAAGTGAGAAATTTGCCAAAAAATCGTCCGATAATTGTTAATAACAAATGAACTATGCAATATAAAAAAAATCCTACGTACTTCGATAGATAATGTATTTTTCAAGATATTCAACATTTCAAGTGGATCGGTTGAAAATTGTCTGAGTTATGTTTCCGGCCAACTTAAAAAATGCAGTTTTGAGATAAACGCTGCACAGCCGCCATTTTGAAATGAATCGCTTCAAAAAAATTATTGTATAGTCACTGATATGTATGATAAACACCATTTTTTGTAGTCTCGATTTATTTTGTAGTTTTTCTGAAAAAAAAATCCCCACAAAGCCCATTTTTTCGGCCTCTAGAGTGGCCTAAGGCCTTAAATAGCTTCGTTATTTATTTTTCTCTCGAAAAGCACCATTGTCCGGGAGATACAGGTGCTTCCTCGAGTAGCCAAACGTCGACTGTGATCATTGCCTGGCATTCGGTCGAGCTATTTTTACGAAAAATTCGAAAAAATTCTCGTGGATTTGACAATCGTCGAAAACGTGGCTCGTTTCGCCTCGAATTTCGCGAGTTCCGCCAACTTGGACATTTCCTTGCTGACTCTATAGCCAAATCGCGAAATATTCATCACGAACGGAGATTCATCTCGAATTGCGACACGAGACAAATCGATTTTTCTCGACAGGAGGTTGCGCGGCCGCGAAAGAACGAGGAAAAAAATCGTAAAAGAAATACGTAAAAACCGCAACGTCCGTGAGCCGAGCTGAATCGCAGTGGAACAGAGAGAAGTGCATTGAAGTGGCGCGCCGAAATTCAAAGTTCCTCCGAACGTCGAAAAATGAGTTAAAAGCTTTTTCTTTTCTCTTCTAGTTACAGAATGCGATAAAAATGTCCTTCGAGGGTGACTGCAAAAAAACGCACGCGCTATTAAATTCGTTCTGGCAGAGAATCTCACGAATTGATTTTTGACGTTTGTTGCCGAGGTCTCTGGCAAAAATCGACCGATCGATTTTGCCGGAGGAAGCGCCACAGCCGAATGCGAAGATGCCTCGTCTCACGCCGAAGGGCAAGCAGGGCGAGTCGCAGATGCGAAGAGATGTGGTAAAAGGAAGAATCGAGTGGGAACAAAGGAAAAGAAAAGTCACGAAACGCGCTACCAAGGAGTTGTGTATCCCATATCGTAATATCTACGCTACATATATATACCTCGTAAGTCGAAGCACAGAAAGAAATAACCTTAAAACGGAACACCATACCGAAAGAAACATATATGTAAGTAATCAGCCGCGATCAAACGGGTGCTTGGTATAATTGTACGCGCAATATTTTCGCGGTAAATGCGAGCAAGTTCGAGAGGGAAAAAAGCAAAAAATCTCGACAAGAGATCCGGCGTAAAATATCGACGAATAATAAAATCGCGAAAAATGCATAATCCATCGATCAATAATAAAAAGTACAAGTCACGGTTACCCCGAGAGAGAGACAAGGAGACGGAGAGGGGGCATAAAAGATGGTAAACAATAAGCAAAATTCTCCATGAATCGGCAGTCGACGACGAACAAAAAAGAAAAAAAAATCGACTGGGAGAGCGGGTACGAGAAACAGCCACGAGACCGAGCGAGGAAATCTGAAGTGGAGGGGGAGGGAGAGGGAGAGAGAGAAAACACTACATTAAAAATAATATGTACAATATATCGCTATTACTAAATGCGCGTTGCATCAATTGTGTGCCTTATTATGTGGCGGCCATTTTTTCGTAATCTTTTCAGAGCGCGATCTCTCCTCTCTCTCTCTCTCTCGCTCTCTCTCGTGGGTGTTTGGGCGCGAGAGGGCCGCCGCAAGGAAGAGAGGAAGAGGGAAAAAAGAGAGTGAGAGAGATGGGACAAACGGGTGGAGGTAAAAGGGAAAATACTAGCACACACCGCGTCCACAGGAAGAGGATATATGATGTATACATTCGACAGTACGAGAGAGAGAGAGAAAGGGAGTGACACTAAACACACGGCGGTGGACTGTCACGGCTCTCTAATCGATGAACGTTTGAGGGTACTGCTTTTTTAAATTTTACTCTTGAGACTCAACATGTCCGATAAAAGATCCAGTTCGAAGTTTTCGGAAGTTGCGCTTTTCTCGTGTGAAAAAAAGTAATATTGACATCTAAGCAATTTTGAGGAAACTTGCTGTGGAAAATATCGTAGACTGAGAGAGAAAAGCCCATGGTGTTCGGAACAAATGCTCGCACACGTTAAAGATAACATGATTCAAACCAACGAACCAATCGTTTATTGGCAGAGCAATAATAATACGACTGACAGTTATTTATATGCATGTATATGAGGCATTCCACGCCATTTCGCTCGACCATGACTCTGACTATTTTTTTATTTTTTTTTAATTTTCTTTTTATAAAATAGTATGCTATGCAAGGAGTATTTTCACAAATTTTTAAATTTCATCGCATGTATTTCAGAAGTTACAATTTTTCGATAAATCTGGATTTCAAAAAGTTCGGGAACGTTCTAACGCCGTTATCTCTTAAATTAATCGATATATCGAAAAATGTCTATAGATCGATTTTTTTCATATTAGTTCACACTTTTATAAAAAAAGGGAAAAAAAATTAATCATCGTTGTCAACATTTTTTCAGCGTGTAAACTAAAAACTATTTTTTGTAAAGATGATCGCCATAATTTTTTTTGTTTCAAAAAATTCTCTAAATTAATATGATGAATTATATGAATTTTAACGCTAGTCCCATTGTGGGCCCATTTTTCCTTGTATTTTTTAAAATAAATTTAATTTTTTTTTCACGAAAATTTCGAGTGTTTCGTATGAATTACTAATAATTTGTATTACTAATAATACTCGTAAGGAATAATGATTGGACTTATTTACAATTAGTAATTGTAGTGATAATTTTACAATTATTAGCCCGAACTAATATGTTGAAGAATTCTTTTTCCATTACTTTCCTAGAAGAAATAATAAAAATTATGCATTATAGGAGAATATCTGAATGAAACACTAAGTACATATTTTTTTATCTTGAGAGAGTTAGATATTTATTTTCTCACTCGTTTGAAAAGTTTACACAATCGAAACTGATCAGGTTTTGAAAAATCTTTTACTCTTAAGGCACCATCATTATCAGGCACAACACAGTGCAATTTTTGGGTATTTTTTTGGCAAAATTGTTAGTAATTCATACGAAACACTCGAAATTTTCGTGAAAAAAAAACTTAAAAAAAAATACAAGGAAAAATGGGCCCACAACGGGACTAGCGTTAAAATTCATATAATTCATCATATTATTTGAGAATTAAAAAAAATGGCAATCTTAAAAAAAATAGTTTTCACTTTACACGATGAATGTTGACAACGATGATTAATTTTTTTCCCCTTCTTTATGAAAATGTGAACTAATATGAAGAAATCGATCTATAGACATTTTTCGATATATCGATTAATTTAAGAGATATCGGCGTTAGAACGTTTCCGAACTTTCTAAAATCCGGATTTTTAGAAAAATTGTAACTTCTGAAATACATGCGATAAAAATTTAAAAATTTGTGAAAATACTCGTTGCATAGCATACTATTTTATTTGAAAAAAATGTTAAAATTAAAAATGTTCAGGGTCACGGCCGAGCGAAGTCGCGTGGAATGCCTCATATATATATATATATCCAAATGTCGAAATTTCATTGGATATATCCAGGTCTAAAAAAACTTCATTTTCCTCGACCTGAATCGGTGAAGCGCTCGACGCTCCCCAAACTGTGTCACCATTATGTTTTCTATTTGATTTGATTTTGCCTGGTTTAAAAAAATTATTTTCCGTTTTTTTTTCTTTATTTATCAATTCGGAGAATAAACGCGGTCCGAAAACGGTCAATTTGTTTTTTCGGCCACATATATGCGTATGTAGAAGTATCAACATGTATTTCTCGATTCAAAACGATCATACTTATATCATTGTTCCTCCTCGCGTGTAATTACGAATATTATACCGAAGCTGCGTTCACCATCACCTCATCTATACACACGCGTTGTTATACTTGTTAATCGAACGTTTTACCATTTGGGATGGAAGACGAAGAACGTTGAAAGAAAAAGCATTCGTAACACTGATGCACGAAAAAGATGCAATCGAAACGCGATGAGGGAGAGAAAGGGAGAAAAAGAAGAGAAATACGACATACACACACAAGCGCGCACGCGCGCGCGCGCGCGCCGATACATCCAACTCGAGTCACGGTACTGTACAATTATACGTTAGATGTATTGGTACAAATGTGTAAGAGTACATGTACTTCAATTTTGTCGTGTAACTGCTTAAAGAATAAGAATAAACATAGGTTCGATTTAATACTTCGATCTTTCATGTTTTTCCTCAATCCTTGCGATAAAACAATTATGTTTGTCGATTTTTTTATTTACATTATACCCACTGTATACCCGTTTATTGTATGATTATGTTTTTGTCCATTTGTGTTTGGATTGCTGCGCTCACTTATATTCAGAGGTCTACACAGTGACGGAAAAAAAGCTCACTTCTAGTTTCTAACTTCGCGTTCCGAATAATATAACAAAAAACGTTGATTCAGTTTTTTTTCGTTAAGGGGTAAGGCCGCAGTAGAATTTAAAAAAAAACGATTTTTTTTTCTCGCTAAAACGGTGCTTTATCATCATAAGAATAAGTTACTATTCGATTTATAGCGAGAAATTTTTTTTTCACCGACTTGAGCGTATAACGTAAGCCCACCACTGGTACGGCCAGATGCATATGTACAACTTTAAGGGGTGAGATGCAGTCAGAGGCGTGAAAAAACGAGCATTTTCAATAAAAAAATTTTCATAGTAATTAAGTTTGTTTTACAAAAGTGGTTACACACACTTTTTATGTTATATTTCAACTTGTACAAAATTTCAAAGAAAAATATTGATTATAAAAATATCGCCATCTTCGTCGGACCCCCTTCGGCATGTAGTGCTTTGCGGTGATCATCATGAAATTTTACTGGATCATCTGAAATAAAAAAACCAAAAAAAAATAATTAGTTTAATAATTAATCTAGTCCTTAATCGAAGTTTTTTGTCAAAAATTAACAAAATGGCGGCTTCCGACAGATAATTTTCGATTTCCGACAGAAAAATCGTTCGTTTGTTGTTTAAAAGAAATGGAAATTTTCAACAAAAATGAAAATCCTTCGATTAAGGACTAGTTTTTAATGCTATCAATAAGCGCACCAATTTTATCGAAGTCCGTGGAGTGGTTTTTGAATTATAGTGGTCACCGACTTGAAAAACATAGTTTCGAGAAAAACGCGGTTAAAGTTTTTCGATGTGGATACGGTATTATATGTTCGTGAAATTATGAGCTCGATGGATGAAGCTAAACTTTTCTTATGTATTTTGATCCGCTCAATCAGAATATCACAATTTTTGCCGAAAAGTCGAGCATTCAATTGTTTACAGCCAATTGTTAAAGCAATTTTTCAAAAAATTAAAGTTTTTCGGGATGAATTTTTTTTTTAAATATTTTGGGCAATTTTAAAACTAAAGTATTCTTTACAAAATTTGGCTAAAGTTCATAGTTTTTGAGTAATAAATTTTTGAAAATTTCTGAAAGAGTTTTCCAATTTTACACTTGATTTATGGATAGAAATACTATTAAAAAAATTACTTGCATCGAATCATCAATTCCTGGCCCATACAATAGGGCTTCCGCCGATGTGAAAGCTTCCAAAATATCAATTTGTTATTGTCTTTGAAGCATTCTGCCTTCCGGGGTATTATCGTTTGCGCGTTTGTCAGCCGCTACCTGCCATGGTGACCCGACGGCCCTTCGCTAATTGTGGGATAAATATTAGTAGTCCGCCATTTTGTACATCGAAAAATACATATATACATTTTCTAACAGCTTGATATTCATACTAAATAGATGTGTAATTAATTTTACGAGTGAATCACTTTTTCATACAAGAAAAAATATGTTAAATTCGCACATGATTTCATACCCGTTACTGTGGCCTAACCCCTTAAGAATTTGCGATCTATCTTGGACATAAATTATTAATAAAACCGACGTTTCCAAAAGAGAAAACTTCTTCACAGCGCTGAAAAAAGCTTGAGAGGAATTGGACGGACCTTAAAAATCCCGTCGAAAGCATGCCAAGAAAGCTTGAGAAGTAATTAAGGCGAAAGGCTGCCATATCAAATATTCATTGTGTATTTCCAAAAAGGACTGTAACTTTATTTTTGTAAATGTAATGTGGTCTCTTTATTTTATCATTACGGTTTATTCAGTCTTTCTAAAAAAAAGATACAAAACATGTATCAAATACATTACTTTGTATTGTACGAATATGAAAAGTGTTGAAGATTCATTTAAGCCGTAAGTACGCAAAACTTTTTCATTTTTCTATACTTCTGAGGACGGAAGCTTATTTGCCGCATGGTGATCGCTTATTTATGTCAGTCATTGTATATTCGCTTATTTATATCTAGATATAACTAAGCGAATATAGAGTATAACTTATTATCTATCCAGATAGATGCGAAACGCGATTTCAATCTTTCCCAAAACTGATCACTTTAATGCGCTTTGTATTGACAATTTTTTTATTAACGAAAATTCTTCAGCGTCCGAGAAACAACTATCGTATCTTATAAAATGATCTGTTTTAAATTTATCAGGTGCTTATAAATCGAACGATTGTAAAATATATACGCGATACACGGTTTTTAAGAAGAAAAAAAATACAAAAAGTAAAGGCGCGTGTGTGGGACAAGTTAAAATGTGCGCTGGGTAGTTCGGGGAATCCCCGAGACTTAATAAAACGTCGCGCCAGTGGCGAAAAGATCAAATATTCAGACGCATGCGCAGTACTCGATAAATCCGCATCGAACACGGAAGTGTACGTAGAACTGGAACCACACTGGAACGCTGACTCCCGTGGCAGAGATTAGTAGGGAGATGTACAATGCTCCAGTTTTTGGCGTGCCTCGGGAATGGCGCTAAATCGCGGCGGCGAGTTCGGGAATAAAATTTTGTGATCATCGCCTCTGTCGAGGTTGCAGGTTCCCTTGCAGCCGTGCGAGTCATGATCACCGCTCAAGTCGGTACCGCAGTCGGCGGGAACACGAATGGGTAGCTCGGTGGGGGAAAAGTGTCCGCCTCTCGCAAATTGTGCTTACTCGACAGAGGAACGGAGCGAGGTTTTCCGTCCGATCGAGCTCGACATATTTGTGCAGCCGTACTGCGGATTAGAATATGCATTAAGACGGAATGACACCTCATCGCGGTCGGTATGGTAGAACAATTATAGATACCCAAAAATCTCTGAAACGGCTCTTCAGATCCCGTCGAAACACTGCCAAACGAAGTCAAATAGATAGACGAACAGCTGTCTGCCCCTCAAATTTTCTGAATTTGAAAAAAAAAACGTAGATTGGCTTATCATAAGCCAATCATAAGCCAATCTACGTTTTTTTCTCAAATTCAGAAAATTTGAGAGGCAGACAGCTGTTCGTCTATCTATTTGACGTCGTTTGGCAAAGTTTCGGCGGGATCTGAAAAGCCGTTTCAGAGATTTTTGGGTATCTATAATTGTTCTACCATACCGACCGCGATGAGGCGTCATTCCGTCTTAAGGCCATGTGTCACACCGACCAAGCGGCTACGAGTGGGAGAAAGATAGCTGATTTACGGATTCCCAGTGTTCTCCTAAATGGTTGATTTTTTGGAAAAAAGAAAAGAAACACTTTCCACTATGTTAAACGACGAACAACGTCTTTCTCTTCGTTTGTCCGAAATGTAGTCCGTCTGAGAAAGAACTTGGCAGTTGGATTTTTACCGACTGGACGTATGAGCGACGTATGAGGTCGCATGGACCTTAAATGAATTTCAAAGTGAAAACATGTATCGAGATCATTGTTTTCTCTCGGTTGCCTGTTTATGCCGAGAATGCGGATTAAAAAAATTAACGACGAAACGGGTTGAAAAATAAAACGCCGAAACGACCGTGGATGGTTCAAAGAGAAATCTTGAGGTGATAGCTGATGCTTCAGTGGTGGGGGTAAATCGCGAAAAACTTCATTCCATTGGGCGAAAATGAAAAGGAACATAGCCAAAAACTGAATATTCAAACGCCCCATGCTCATGCGCACGCGAACCAGACAATAGTAAATACTGCTGATTGCTCATAACAATCAACAACCTCGTTTCATCTCTCTCACACGTGGCTACCTTCATAGAGCCATGCGTCATCAGCTGTTACCAGCGCTGCTGGTGGCTCAATCAAGTACTACTTAGATCCAACAAATTCGCGTACCACTTTTCCCCTATCCCTATTTAGTATAGTCTGCGTGCCACGGACAGTGGAGTAGGGAAGACGATTGACGAAAGTCAAACATAGAAAAGTCAGGCTCGGGTAGCTAAGTTCACGCGGCTGAACTCGTACGCAGATGGAGAAAAAATGAAATTGTAACGTTGGTAAGTGTTATATTCTGCCACAGGGGTCACTGCGGTAGAATCGCACCACGAAATACACGTAGTAATAGTCCACGGTCTTACATGCAGGTCGTGCAACTCGATAAAATTTCAATAGTAAGGCCGACTCACGTATTGAAGCTGTCTTTGGTGTCGCTCGTATCGAAGGATGTTGTTTTGAAAGTGAGAACATAACCTGCGTATTCTGTGATTCCGCGTATACGGTTACCACGTATTGTGGTCAGTCGAGTGCAATAAACGTGTTAGCGACTTATAATTTTACTTTACCATACGAAGAACATGGCTCGGATATTTTATCGTATGCGGTTGTTTATTGTATTACGTTGCGGATAAAGCAAAATGCACTGCAGGAAAATATGAAATTGAAAAAAATGGTCTAAATTGATAAACCAATAAAATTCTGGTTATTTCGCTACATTGTACGTTTCATCTGCGATTATTTTGCACCTGCACAACAGCCATCAATAAATATGCCTCATTCCGCCATTATCTTGAATTTTAAGGGATAGATAATATTTCTAGTGAGTAGGGTGGGTGCGGTAGTGCGATTATCTTGTTTTTGGTGAGAAACTCACGTGTAAAGAGAGCACGGTGACAGAGTCACGGTCTTACATACAGGTCTTGAAGCGAAGGCGAATGGTGGGGGTAGGCACGCTTAGTGTCCAAGGCGCTGCTGTCGCGGGGTGTCCTTCCCCTGGCCTCTTAACCTGGCACGACTATGATATCTAAACATAACAAAAACGTTATCGTCATGAACATGTTCGTCTGTTTGAGTATCGAAATCACCTGAATAAAACATATCAAAAGAACAAAAATGATTCCTTCTAGATTCAAATAACTCAGGAGGTTTACAGAGAAAGACAATCGCTGGGTCGGAACGCAAAATATCACGGTTTCGAGTTCGGAACTCATGCACTCGGCCAAACTCTTTTCTTTGGATTAGGTAATAAATATCGTTCAGATTTATCGAGGTCGCTTGGGTTTTTAAATTTTTGATGATTTAGAGGCGGATTCGATTACCATTATAGTAAAAGTTTTCAATAAACTGTTTAAACATTTTTTTTCGTATTAAGCATATACAAAATTACGATAAATATATATGGTTTTATGGTCCACGGCGCATGCGCCACGTTCGAGAAAAAAGAGACAAAATTGCTTTATTCCTTCTCCGTCACACATGACACCCCGATACTATGGGTAAACCGTGCGGCGTAAATCGGAATTCACGAACCTTGGATACTAAGCGGGCCTACCCCCGCCCCGTCGTTTCAAAACCTGTATGTAAGACTGTGGACAGGATGCATTGTCATCGTGGAGCAACCAGTTTTTCGCGCGCCACAGATCCGCTCGCCTTCGTCGAATCGAATCGAGGGGTCAACCTTATTATTCGCATTTTCGGGTACACTCTATCATCTCCCCATTGGAGTGTGGTCCCCTGTATCTCGTCCATCGTCTTACATATAGGTCTGAAAACGAAGCCGGATTTCAATGGAGCCGGGCCCTACCGTTGAGCGATCCACGTTTTATTCCGCTAGCCACCACATACGTCGCTGCTATCGGAGGGTATCCCCCACCTGCGGTCTCCTGTGATTTCACCCTTCACCCCTCGCCACGTATTATTTTCCGTGTTGTCAAGTGAACCATAACCTCGGTCCTTGTGTCATCTCATGCTCTTAAAATATTTCTTTAACGAACTCGTATATTTAACAGTTAATTGATTATCGTCTATAATCAAGTAAAAATACATCGTCGTATATTGGTAAAATTGAAGAAGATAATGAACCGATTAATACCATTTTTACTAATGCAGAAAAACCCAAAAGAAAATAAATCAATAATTACAAAAGAAACATTCGTTTAATTTGGGAACGTACATTATGTACATAATTTCTACTTACCGCCATTAATTAATCCGAAGAGTGTAAAAACTGGTAAAGAGCTTACCCGACCAATCGAATCATGTAAATACGCCAATAATATGTATGCAAGAAGAAAGGCACGATTAAATGAAACAAAAAGTATTTAACGCATCTGAATTAATAAACCATTTTGTTACCTGAAAAAAAACTTGGTTAAGAATCGAACCCTGAAGCTTGGGTTTGCCAAACTTAGTGCTAACCATTTAGCCAAACCTCGATTTGGTAAATTGGCATAAATATCGTTTATGTTCATCATAGCTGCTTGGTTCTACAGAATTGTCATATGATATGCAGATGACCTCAATTATGATGGTGTATGTCAATCATTTTGGTCTTCAGTAAGCTTATTATTTGTTCATTCGTTTTTTTTATTCGTATCCCTATCAAATATGCGATAAACTGGGTTAGGGGTACGATCGACGACGCATGCGCTTCCATTAGGAGAGTGAGAGAGACAGACAGAAGCTATTCTGTCCTTGTCGCACCGAACCCTTCAACAGCAATGCCACGTAGTGGCGAAAAATGTAAAGAAACGTAGAGCGGCCAAGCATGCCTCCCAAATCGTAGTCGTTTCCCGACCTGTATATAATACCGTGATCTAGTCTCCATCGTTTCCATGAGCCGCACAATGGGCAACCGCGCGAGAAGCTGCAGCCGCCCGCGGCGATACGCGCGCGCCATCCCTCGGCGGAGGTCGGAACCTCGTTGCGCTACATGCGTCAGGAGATACGGTAAGTGTCCAACAGACGTCTCGCCGGGCGTACGAGGAACGATGTACGTCGGCGGCGAAGGGGGCGGGGGCGACAGTCGGGAATCGTGGGTGCCCGCACGGAAAAAGCTCACGATACAAATCCACCGACATATACGTACACACGTACGTAGGTAACACGCGTGTTCCACGACACTGGGTTAGCGCACGCAAGTATCTGTGCGTACATATGCACCTCACGAAGCAATACATGCATCGAACGTCAAACGCCACGGGGGGCTTCGTGTATACGGTGTCGCGTGTATAGCTGAACAAGCGCGTGCATAGCCGCGTTGCGAGGATCTCGTCGCGAGCGAGCTGGAAAAGAACAAGTAGGGACGAAAGAAAAGATCGTGCAACGTGACAAACGAATAAAAGCGCTCGGAGTGTATCCGCGTACGGGAAGGGCGGCGGGAAAAAACGAGCGGGATCGTTGCGTTTCGAGGGCATAACCACGTGTGTGTGTCGCGCGCACGTGTATTCGTGAGTGTATTCGCGTGGATCACGCCGAGGACCGTTGGCTCCGAAGGGAGAACGGCTTAGGAAGAAAGAAAAAAGTTTCTCGCCAGTAGAAAAAGATCGCGAGGCTCGGCGAGTGCGCTCGTGTGTGTGGCCGAGGATCCAGCCGCGGAGTGGGGGAAGGAGATCGCGGAGAGGGAGTGGGAGAAACAAGAGAGAGGGCGCGAGCCCGCGCGCGCTCCCCTAGGTTAAGCTTGTATTCGCATACACCGATACACTCGTGCGCGCGCACACACGCGCGTTTCAGTCCAAGGGGAATTCGCGTGCGCGCTGCTCTCTCTCTCGCGGAGTCGAGCGCGAGCAAGCTCTCCGGAGTCCGCGAAATATCACGCGAGTATAGAGACGGAAACGTGAGCGTGTGGACGACTGCTGCTGCTGCTGCTGCTGCTGGTGCTGGCAAAGTGGCGAAAAAGTGTGTGATAGAGAAAGAGAGAGATAGAGTGAGTGTGTGAAGAGTGAGATAGGTGTACGATCAGCGGCGCGGAGGACGACGGTGGTGGTGAGGTCGTGCGGCGGCAGCGGCGGCGGTGAAGACGAAGACGACGACGACGACGACGAACAAGACCACGACGACGACGACGACGAGGACTGGTGCGCGGCGAACGTGCAGATCGGAGCCGTACGGAGTGAAGTGAACGGAATTATTATATATATATATATATATATTTTTCCCTCTTTTTTTCCTTTTCACGAGCGAAAAAAACGCGAGTGGGTGGGGGAAAGAGAGCTATATAGATATAGTGTTTGCCCGATCGCGCTGGGTGGCTCGCGCTCTCTCACCGTCATCATCGTCGCGAGGAAGGCCGGGGCTCTCTGCTGCACGACGACGAGCCCTCTGTCGTGACAACGAGGGACGCGCGCGCGCGAGACAAGCCAAGAGGGAGACAGAGAACGCGAGGGAGAGAAAAAAAAACGTCCGCTGAGCGGAAGGAAAATAGAAAAATCACGGAGTTCGGCACTATGTCCGACCGGGAGAGCCTGGACGATCAGCCCCAAAGTAAGACTCGAAACTTTTTTACCCACCAATATTTTCCTTCCTTCGAAACCCCTCCAACCCCCTGGCAGCGAACTCGTGTGCACGATCGTCACTATCTAGGGACTTTTTTTTCACCCCCGCAGAGATTTTTCAATCACGATTTGCCTCGTTTTTTCTCACTTTCCGGCAATCGTTGCACAACATTTTGCCCCAGATTTTACATTTTGCCCCAGACTATGATTCGCATTCTGACACCCCGTGGGGGAAAAACAATTGTGAGATCGAAGAACGAGTGGGAACAAAAGTGAGTAATACGGAAAAAGAAATCGCTATTTTTTAACGGCCCCCCCAAGATCCAAGATGGCCGGCGGCGGATCGCCTCGGGTAAGAGAGAGATGGAGAGACCCCTCTACCTTTGGATAGTGTCTTCCCCCTCTCTCTGCTCGAGCGAACTCGCTCCCGCGTGCGCCGTGATCCCTTTCTGTCTCTCGACGACCCCCCCCCCCCTCCTCCCGCTCGTTTGGCCGTTCAGCTGCTGCGCTCCCCACCGCGTTCCGCGCCCTCGCGCCACCCGTGTCGAATATTCGCAACTTCCGACGTTGCCGTGTGAAACTCTGCCCATGGATTCGCCTCTAAGTTCGTAACTTTTTTGTTCGCCGAAAGACCCGCCGTACACGCGTATGCGAATTCGCGTTATTATTATTACTTGAGCCGCGCGATGGCGACCGTTTCTTTCGAAATTTTCACGCGATACGCCAGCGGCAGAGGGGAAGGGGGTCGCCTCTTTTGGAGGTGCCTCTCCACGTTTTTACGAGTGATCGACGCGCCAAGGTTGAATCGCCGAGTAGTCGATGACACGCGCGCGAATCTCTCGACCTCGAGATATAGAGGACGAGAGAGAGAAAGGCTTCCTTCTCGTCGCCAGGGGAGAGTCCTCGTGTGTGACGTAACACGCTCATGCCGGTCTTTTCCTTCATCTTTCTCGCTATCCCCTTTCCAAACCCCCCACTCCACGGTCGTTCGGCCACGTTTACTCGCATTTTTATTTTTGCGTGTAATTCGAGCTGTACGTTCTGTAAGTATTCGTATCGTGGCATTTTTGCCGGATTGCAAACTTGAGGGGGTGAACGACGCTCTGTACTTTTTTCGACGGTTTAAGGAGGCTGGAGCGTCGGCCACAATCGGTGATAAAAAAAGTATATATGTTATTGTCTAGACTACACTGAGTCTTTACGAGTAACAAAACAATTTACGACAAAACAGCGGAGATAAATGATAGTTTAATGTATGCAATTTTACGTGCTGTTGGATGGGCAAGACGTTCGCGCTACGGGTGATGTAATTTTGTTGGCTGCTTAGCGAAATAAATCATTTCTAACAAATGGTATTGCAGTTTGCATCGTTGGAGTGCAACCAAAATTCTTCTTTATTTTATTTTATTTTATTACTATCCGAACCTTTTTTTTCCAATTTTAGGCTATGGAAGTCTAACAAGGATCTGCAAAAATATGCCAGTGATTTTTATAGCCTAAATGGGACGGAAAAAATTGGGTAATGCGAGAAAAAATTTCGTTGCATCCCAACGATGCAAACTTCAATACCATTCTAACAACGGATCAACACAAATTAACGCTTTGTAAACCATTTTGAAAAACCTCACCTTGCCCATCGTAAACCATGTATATTCAATATTGAACCATCAAGGTTTGATAAAAGATTACAAATCTTGGCTGGCGAATTAAGAGCATAGCTGCCAACCTCAATGTCCTCGAAGTTATCATATTTCGGCAACATTTAATATTAATTAATGGTAACTATTTTAAAAAATCTCGCTACGTAAATACAAATAGACATAATTATCAATGACTCAAAATTTCATTCTGAGTTGTACAAAACATACACTGACGCAGTTTTTTTTCATAATTATCAACGATAATGTTTTGACTTTTCAAGTTGACACACAAGCTTCTCTCAGTCGTAAAATAAAAATATAAAAATGCATAATTTAGCCCTTTAATTAACTTCATGAAAAATTTGCATATACGAAAAAAAAATCTATATCTCGTGTGCACTTTTTATGGGATACATTGAAGAAAAAATCATAAACCGTCATTTCACTCAACCGCTCCAAGTTCCTTAAGGGGTGACGCCACTGTAGAATTTAAAAAAAAAATCAATTTTCTTTATTGGCTCAAGAAATGCTTTGAGTCATCTAGAATGAGGGAAGAAAAGTTTGGTGCCTGTAAAAAAAGGCACGTGTACGAAACATCGACTGTTTTTCTCGGAACACAAATTTTCAAAACGGCACGCAGCATAACTCCAACAATTTTCATTCTATTCACTCCAAATTTTGAGCACATCTTCAAAATAACATTCCGAAGAGAAACACGTACGGGATTTTTAATAAGTTAATTATAACATTATCTATTAACTTGTCATTGTCATTTTTTTCGAAAATAGAGTTTTTACTTTAAACGCTTGCCAATTACACAAACATTAATATTTTCAAAATTCCCTACGTATTTCTCTAGCTATGTTCATGTAAATTAAGGGATAACACGACTTTAGCGGCAGAAAATAAGGCCTAACGTTGACAATTTATTTTGGGAGTATGAAAAAAGGAATAGGATATCTTTTGAAAGGGTTTATTTAGCACATACTTATTAAAGTAAAAAAAATTATTATAATTTTCATACAAAATGGCGGCGACAGAACCCATCTTGAAAAACGTGTTTTGTACAAATAGCTTCACGGGAGAACGGTTTTCTCGTAAAGACCTGGAACAAAAACCAACAAAAATTATAAAGTATATATTATCAGCTATGGGACTACGTAGGGATTTTTCTAAATCAAATTTTGATAAATGGCGCACTTTTAAAGAAATAAATCGATTTTTGCGCAAAAAATAAGCAGTAGATTGGTTATAAAAAAAAAGTTTACATTTAATCAAAAAACAGCTACGTACTCCCATAGAGAACGCAATTGTGCAGCTACTATCAACGTTTCAAATCGATCCATGTAAAGGTGTTCGAGTAATCCGTCCTCCCAGTTTGAAAAAAGTGGTTTCGAAAAAACGCGTTTGGAGTTGTACGAGGCGCCTGAAAGAAGTCCGAGGCGATGCGGCAAAATCGATAATTGGAACTTAAAAAAAAAATCGCTATACGAATCGTTATAAAACGAAATGTTATAAACATTATACGAAATGTTATAAAATTCGCTATACGCATATTGTTTTTATGACCCCAAAGTATTTTTGAAGCAAAAAAAAAACGATTTTTCCAAAATCCTAGAGTGGTGTCATCCCTTTAGGCGGGATATACATTTACAACGATCAAAAAATTGATTTCTTTTTTTTTTCTCTTTAAACGATAGAACTATATATGTAGAATATTTCCTAAAGTTTCAAAGCAAAATCAAACGCGTTTTTCTCGAAACTGCATTATCGAAATTGGCGTGCAGGATTACTCAAAAACTATTAAGGGGTGAGATGCAGTCAGAGGCGCGAAAAACCGAGCATTTTCAATAATTTTGTTTTTATAGTAAATAAGTTTTTTTTACAAAGGTGGTTACACAGACTTTTTATGTTATATTTCAACTTGACTTGTACAAATTTTCAAATAAAAGGATTGATTATTTATAAAAATATCGCCATCTTTGTCGGACGCCCTTCGGCATGTAGTGCTTTGCGGTGACCATCATACAATTTTACTGGATCATCTGAAAAAAAAAAATCATTAGTTTAATAATAAATCTAGTCCTTAATCGAAGCTTTTTTTCCAAAATTAACAAAATGGCGGCATTTTCAAAAAATTGAGGTTTTTCGGGATGAATTATTTTTTTAAAAATATTTTGGGCAATTTCAAAACGAAAGTATTTCTTATAAAATTTTGCTAAAGTTCATAGTTTTTGAGTAATAAATTTTTGAAAATTTTTGAAAGGGTTTTCCAATTTTACACTTGATTTATGTATAGAAATACTAATTCAAAAATTGCTTACATCGAATCATCAATTCCTGGCCCACACAGTAGGGCTTCTGCCGATCTGGAAGCTTCCAAAATATCAATTTGTTGTTATCTTCGAAGCATTCTGCCTTCCCGGGTATTATCGTTTGCGCGTTTGTCAGCCACGTCTATACGCCTTCACTAATTGTGGGATATCCCGGAACCTATTCATCGGATTGACTTTAAATTTTCAGGGAATATTTTCCAAACATCATACTTCAAAAAAATGTAAAAAACATCAATTATTTGAAAATCCCGACTGCATCTCACCCCTTAAAATGCCGTTAGATTGATGGAGTTCTGATGATTTTTCGATTTTTTGTGGGATTTCAAAAACAAACCATAGATTTTTGCCAATTTTTCCATACCTTTGGCTCTTTTTCGGCTATTTTTCAAGTGGACTTTTCGGGAAGACTAATCGAGATATCGGGATGAATCCAATGGCATTCCTAAAGTCTATCAAAATCCTTTTCAAAACCTCCCCAAGTAAGCCAGATCCCTCTAATAGATCCGACCCTACGGCTGTTTGAAATTTGAACAAAAGGGTCGAAGAAATGTTTTTTCTACTTTTAAACCATTTCAAGGGTCTATCTTGTGGGAAATTTTTCGCCGGTTATGAATGTCACAGAGTTATCGTCGAAGGCTCAAAATTACGCCGGCTCAACGTGAAAAATCTGTTTTTACACACTTTGGTCAATTTTGTATAAAAATTGAGTGTTTCGGGGGAAATGAGTGGTGAATTCGTGGGGAGGGTCTCATTTCCACAAAGTTTGCAATATTGAACCTCTACAACGATCAAGCCTTATGATTATCCCTACAACGTATCCATTCGGATTTGCATCAACTACACAATGAGGGATTTGCAATATGCATTAACTCTACGAGAACTTTGAGTAAGAATATCACCCTTACGTATTTCTGTAAAGGAAGTAATTCTGAAGCTACATGTTGAAGTGATGTGTTCGCTAAGATTGAAAAAAGTGGTTTCGAGGGAAAAAACGCTTTTATGATGTTAAGGAGGTTGGAGCGATTCGGTTGAGTCAAATGACGGTTTATTCATTTTTTTTTGTTCAATGAACCTCGAAAAAATGCATACGAGGTACAGATTTATTCTATATATACTAATTTTTTAAAATATATAATTAAAGGGCAAAATTATGCATTTTAACATTTTTATTACGAAAAGTAGAAAAACTTTTGTGTTACTACCAACGTGAAAAAGCATAACATTATCGATGATTATTATGAAAAAAAACTACGACAACGAATGTTTTATACAATTCACAATGATATTTTGAGTAATGCATAATTATGCCTATTCATATTTACGTCACGAGATTATTGGCCCATGGTTTACGATGGGCAAGATGAGGATTTTTTTTTTCTAAATGTTCACAAAGGTTCATTTTGCGTTAATCCGTTGTTAGAAATGGTTTATCTTGGTGCTAAATAACAATAAAAATTACATAACCTTTAGTGTGAAAGTCTTGCCCATCTAACCGCACGTTAAATTACATACACTAGACTATTTTTTATCTCTAGTGTTTGGTGGTGAAAAAAGTTCAAAAAATTCGCAAAGACCCAGTATAGTGTAAATAATAACATGTATTTTTTTAAAATGAAATTTAACCTTGGATTGTGGCTAACGCTCCAACCTCCTTGAAGCATTGTGTAAACAATTTTATAAAACAATTTTTTCAAAATCCTCGAGTGGTATTACCCCTTAAATACAGTAGCAAACAAGTGCGATGAGGAACTTCAAGAATCAAAATCCTCGAGTGGTATTACCCCTTAAATACAGTAGCAAACAAGTGCGATGAGGAACTTCAAGAACGGGGTGGTCTTCTCTGTAAGGCGAGAAATCCCTTTAGAATTTTCAAAAAATCGATTTTTTTTACATATTTCGAAAGTATGATTCGAAAGAATATACTGACCAAAGGAAAACTCGAAATATTGAATATTTGCGGAGTGATCGCATATAGTCCTAGAGCGCGGGGGACTTGTAGCTCGAAAAGTTATCGACCGATTTGGATGAAATTTTGGGAGGTTACTCTCAGTAATATTATCGGAAGGATATACCCAAAGTTTGAAAGGTAGCGTGCAAATAAATATTTTTTTTGGGGTGAAATATGTCGAAAAAATGGTCGAAAATTCGAACTTTGAAATAAAAAGTCTCCCAAATTTTCAATTTTGCACTTTTTCATCATTTTTTAGGTACATCCTTCCCCTTAATATGTCAGTGAACGAATGACACTTATTAAATCTTTTTCAGATCAACAGAAAAAGAGTGACAACTGCAGCACTTTTCGAAGTCGCGGAAAACAGGCGTCCGAAGACCCTTAATAACGCGGCCATTTTGTTGGTCATCCCAAAAAAAATTTTTTTTTTAACTTGACAGTTATAATAAACTCACGTCTAAATTTGAAAATGATCAGATTATTTTATCCCCTCTAAAAAAATTCCCGAAAAATACTTATTTTTCACGCTCCTAAAGGAATTTCTCGACTCTAATTTTATCCCCTCTTCAAAGTGTCGCCTGTTTCATTTAAGGGGTTACCCCCACTTGCGATTTTGAAAAAATCGATTTTTTTTAATTGCATTTTTTTGAAGTATAAGTATCCGGGCCCATACTTCTGTATGGGCCCGGAATAGATGACTCTATGTAAGTTTACAAAAAAAATATTTTCTTCGTGTAAACTGAAATTGAAACTTTAAACGCGTTTTTCTCAAAATGGCATTTCTGAAGTCGTTGACCAAGATTACTCGAACACTAATGAACCGATCTTCTTGAAATTTTGCAGGCTTATTTAATACATAAAAAAGTAGTCTTTAATCGTTCGAATTTTTTTTTTCGAAAAAAAAATGGCCGTTTTATAGCAAAAAAACGGCCGTTTTTTTCGTTAAAATCGAACCATTAACCTTGACTGTCCGCCATTTTGTGAAAAATGAATATTTTTTAAAATCCTTCGATTAAAGACTAGTTTATACTTATATTTGACTAAATCCATCCGCATTTTTTTTTCAGATGATCCACTTCGCCGCAATGTTGGTCACCGCAAACCGTGTATATAAAAACATTATTTCATTGACGGCCATTTGCCACTAAACAATGTAATATTTTTCAATAAAAAGAATTACTGAAAATTCTTCAAGATGTGTTCTTTAAGATGGTATATTGGTCGATTAAAAAAATTTTGTAGTTTTCTTTTAAAAAATTCATGAAAAAGGCCTTTTTTGCGTTACAAGTGGGGGTAACGCCTTAATGCACGCATTTTCAATGTGAGAAAACCAAGGTGGTCCACTTATTTTTTTTTTCAATGTGCTTATAGTGGATTTCCTATCATTTTGCATGAGACGAATTGTCATTTTTGTTTTACTCAAATCGGTGGACTGCTTGCGGGTGAAACTGCAAAAGCAACCGTCGACATGCTTCACTCTAAGGGGTGGATTCACCCCTCGTTTTTTCGTCGATATATAAAAAAACGTATCTAATAGTTTTCAATGCTCTATCGTGTACAATTGAGTTGAAGGTTGCATCGTTGTAATGAAAAAAAAATTATTTTCCCTTTCTGATTTTTATTTTCCAAAAGCATACTTTGCAGAGATTCAGGTTGCAGATAGCAAAATAAGAATCATAAAGAATGTTCGCGTCATTTTCGTAGCTGATATCTGCCAAAGGAAATTTGAGAAATAAAAAAAGCGATCCTTCTCGTTGCATACTAACGATGCAAACTTCAAAGTCATCATATACGTGAGTTTTACGATGTCAAAGTTTGCATCGTTGGAATGCAACGAAAATTCATTTCCATTTCTGATTTCCATTATCCAAAATCATATAAGGTATCTCAAAATGACCTGACATTTTAATTTATTAATTAAACGTATTATTTATTAGAAAAGCACGAATATTTTTATTTTAATATAAGGTACAAACATCAAAGTTATGCGTGGAACACAATATTCGATAAATGGCCGCCTCGTCCCTGTTTGCAAACGTTCACTCTTTTGACGAAATTTTCAATAACATTTTGGCATGTCAAATCATTTTGAGACTCCCTTTATTGAAACAAAAATATTCACACTTTTCAAATAAATAATACGTTTTATTAATAAATTTAAATGTCAGGTCATTTTGAAACACTCTATACATGAATTTTACAATATTGAAGTTTGCATCTTTTGAATGCAACGAAAATTCGCTTTATTTTTTTTATTGCCCCATTTTTATTATCACCTGAAAATATTCCTTACATATTGAGGCTGAAGATCTCTAATGAGGATCCCGAAGAAAATTTAAGTGATTTTAGAGGCCTAAATTT
>CALYCA010000370.1:0-30474 GCA_944452715.1 Ophion slaviceki | reverse complement strand
TTTTTTAGAATTTTTTTCAAGAAAGTCGAGGTTCCTGTAGACGGTAATTGTGTTATCAAAAGGTGTGCAAAATTTTAAAATGGTCGACCAGTTAGTTTTTGAGTTATTTTGTACGAGGTTGAAGAACAAGCAGTTTTCAGGAGGACGCGTTTAAAGAGGAAGATACCTTTAGGCGAGGAAAAAATTATCTGATTTTCATGATTTTTTTTAAAGGAAAGATTTCTTCACCGTTTTCGAGACTTAGGGTATGTTTTACTCCTACTTTTGGCTGTTATATATGGTTTTTTTATTGATCTTAAAAAATGGCTAAAAAACTAATCGACCGATTCTGATTGAATTCGGTCTACATTTTTCTAACCTCATTGTATAAAACACGATGCTAAATATTTTTGAAAATAAAATAAGAAAGTATATTTTATTGCAGAATGTAGCCATTTTTTGGCTAATTCACTCTTTTTGTTTCAAAGCGTACCACTTCAACGATTGTAAACATTTCTCACTTCTCACAGTATGATGTTTGGAAAATTTCACACAACTCACTAAATGGGAGGTGTTGAATAATTTTTAAAAATTGTCAAAAAATAAAAATACCTCTTATGTTAATGCTATTAAAAAAATAGCACTAACACAAGAGGTCAACGAGTTAGTACCTAATTTTGTGAAATTTTCCGAAAATCATACTTACCATGAAAACTCGAAATCCCTACACTTTGAATTAAGGTAACCTAGGTTAGATATGTTCCTAACGCGGTGACCTATGTCCCCCTTAAGACTTTGCATCGACCTCCCTAACACCCCGTATATTGGTGCGAAACCGATAGTTTTCTCGAGGCTCGGAGGTGCCGAGGAAGCCGATCAAAAGAATCGAAGAGCGGTAAGTGAATAATCGCTCGATCGATAAACGTCGGAAAAAAGCCACGCGAATAAAGAAATATTGAAAGATCGCGTTGCCCAATGAGGGGACACGGCCGCGTATTTTGAAAAGGTTAACCAACCGAGTCTCGATCGAGACGGGACAGAAGATCAATTAACATATGGCCGCGTGGGCGTTGACACAATTATAACGTTAAAATTCCGCGACGTTAACTTTTGAATCGCTTCTCGACATCTACCCCCCCCCCTCCCCGCTGTCCTTTCATTCTTGCAATGAACTTTTCTGAAATTCTCAGGCGTGTTCGCGCGGTACACATAGTCGTGAAAGAGAATGAAAGACGGATACGCGGATGCTGGTGTACCGTATGGTTGTGCGCGTGCGCAAAAGGCCTTTCTAACTTCTCAATACTCGGGCGAAAGAGTGAGAGAGAGAGACTAGGACGGTCCCCCGAACGAAATTATTATACTATTGTGGAGAAGCGAAGAGACGTTCGTACGGTCCCGTACGTGTGTATGTGTGTGTGTGTGTGTACTTGGACGAGAAGCGGCACGTTCGAATTAGTCCGTGACCCGTTCGAGTCTGTACACAGAGCGAAGAGTTTTGCTGGCCAACGACCATCACGAATTAATTCCACGGAACGTTCGCTACCCGCTACTCTTTTTGTTTCCTCGCGAGCCTCTAGTCCGATATTCACTTATCGGGCTACATCTAGGTGGGTAAAAAAATTGCATTTTAAAAAAATATTTTTATTCGATAGTATCACCTTTTAGCTATATTCTCTGAAAATGGTATTGCAATATTCCTAAAATTGAATGAGCTACAGCTTGTAACAGTCCGTATGTCAAAAAACGCGTTTTTCTCGACACTCTGTTTTCAAAGTCGGTGGACACGATATCTCGAGAACCACTCGATGGATTGTTTCCAAATTTACAGGAGATCGGATGAGAAATATTTAAAGGTCGTTGACGATCTCACTTTTTTCAAATCGACCTTCATTTTTTAATAGTTGCGTAAAAATGACGACTTTTTTCAGAGATTTCTTACGCTTGAGGTTCAAATCGTCGCCACGGTGTTAAAAAAATGATATAAAAAATCGACGATCGTTAACGACTCGTATTTATTGTTAACTCGAATAACCCCTTTGGTTTTTAGATTTCGGATGGACCGTTTAAGCTGGAGAGTGTCCACCGCCAAACGTCGCCATGTTTTTGTTGTTTTTCTGTATTGTTTGGTGATTTTTGTAAAGGCTGTCAATATATGTACTTTTATTAGAAAAAAATCATAAACTGTTTTTTTTAAATTGGAATTTGGCCATTTTTTCGGGTCTCGAGGTAGATTTAGTCCCTTACCCTCGCAACACGGAATGGAGCAAAATCGAGAGACGACAATAACGCGTGACGAGAGAAGGAGGAAATAAAAACATCATCGCGTTCGAAATGCGAGAAGAGCGCGATCGAACGTTCGTGAATATCTTCATTGAGGGAATTCGTGACCAGGTGTATGCTGCTCGTGAAAACGTCACTCTATTCGCCTCACGGAGACCGGGCAAGTCCGCGAACTTTGTCTCGAAGTTTGCGTCGTTGAAACGCAAGGGGAATTCCGTTTTTTCTTCCTCTTTTGGGTTATTTTATTTTTGCAGAACTCTAGTGAGGAACGAAAAATACGTGAGAGGGTTTTTCGTAGCATGAATCTCTTGGGCGAGTGAAATGAATTTCCAGCCCATGACAATGATGCAACATTTTTGACAGGCTATTTTGTTTCCCCTTGTTATTTATGACAGAGCAGATTTTTAGGGATTTAGATTTAAGATCTGACTGTGAGGAAGTTTGAGAATTGTTGAGGCATTTTTGTAGCTAAGAACTGCCAAGGGAAATTGGAATAATTAAAAAATGATTATTTTCATTGATACGATATGCAAGGTTCGATCGCACAGAAAAGCGACAGAATGAGCTTTCACGCAACAGGCACTTCCGTCTGCGGCATAGTGTAGCTTAAGGGGTCTTCTCACTTTAGACGCTAGAAATGGCTATTTTCATGAATTTTTCTGATAGGTTTATATTACAGACATTGATATGAAACTTGTTACACTTAATCCACACTTTAGAAATACATTTTTTTTAAACTTATTTATCCAAGTCACTATTTATAGACGAAAATGGTAGTTAAAAAATGTCCTAAAAAATTGTAGGTCTGCGCTGTTGATGAAATTTCGGAGATGGATCATCCGGAACAAAAAAATCATATACGATTTTTTATATATGCAAAAATAACAAAATGGCGGACATTTTTTGAAAAAAAAAAAGAAAAAAAACAACAACAAAAAACAAAAAACCGTGTTTTTTTTCACCGTTTTTGGAAAAAAAATAGTAAATATCAAAATTTAAAAAAATCCGTGATGTGCGCCACAGCTATAGTTGTAAAGAAATTTCATAAGGATCGGTTCAGTAGGTTCGAAGATTTTATGAACAAGCCGTCGAAAAACGTTGTTTCGAGAAAAACGCGTTTAAAGTTTGTTTGGGTTACATAAATGCACAAAACATTTTTTTAAATGTATTTCGAAAGTGTATTTATTAAGTGCAACAACTTTGATATCAATATCTATAATATGAACCTATGAAAAAAATTCATGAAAATAGCCTTTTTTTAGCGTCTAAAGTGAGAAGATCCCTTAAAGGGGTCAGCAAAAATGTGCTGATTTTCATAATTTTTTTTAAGGAAAGATTTCTTCACGATTTTTTAGACTTAGGATACGTTTTATTACTACTTTTGGCTGTTACATGGTATTTATTTCGATTGATCTTGAAAAATGGCGGAGGTATGATACGGTCGTCAAAACTGCGATTCATAACTGTTGTGGCGTATAGCTAAAAAACTGATAGATCGATTCCAATGAAATTTGGTTTAAATCTTTCTAACCTTATTGTCTAAAACATGACCGTAAATTTTTTCAAAAATAAAGAAAATAGTACGTTTTTATTGCAAAATGTAGCAATTTTTTTTGGAAAGTTAAATCTTTTTGTTCCAAAGCGTACCATTTCTTCGATTTTCAACATTTCTCACTTTTTCTAGGTTCATATTCTGCGTATGAGTGTTAGTGAAAGAAAAATCTCCGTTGGTTTTTTTTTTCAGATTAGACCCTCCATTTTTAAAGATAAATAAAATTAAGAAATACCATGTAACAGCCAAAAGTAGTATTAAAACATAACCTAAGCCTAGAAGATGGTAAAGAACTATTTCCTTTAAAAAAGCATCAGAAATTTTTTCCTTGCCTAAACGTAACCCCCCCCCCCCCCCCCCAAGACGCCAGTGGTGGCTACGGAAGTTGGGTTAGATTAGCAAAGTGCGGATAGGGATCGATAGGAAAGGCTTTCAATTGGGTAGGACAATACGTAAAAATTCGGAAGGGTAAACGTTGGAACGCAGGAAATAAAAACCTAAAACAAACATAAATAAAATAATACCGCTTCGTATAGAAGAAATGCATTACATCGAAGATCGTATCGTTAGAACGCAATTCATTTGTTTCTTTATTTCTCATATTATTTTCTGTTAATTTCAGCAGCGAAAGTCGGTCGAACATGTTTCACCTAGTTTATTCAGAGATCTACGACCCAAATCTGCAAAAACATTTATGTCAATTAAAATAGAAGAAAGAATTGACAGACTACGAATTGTGGAGCAAAATGTGTGCAATTAACGCAACGTTTGGTGAGCCATTGAGTACAGTGCAAAAATTGTTGTTAAGGTTTTTTTTAATTCGCCATGTGTCTTTTCTCCGAAAAAAATTATCGCTCTTGATTAGAAATATGAAATATTTTCTAGAGGTTAGTTAACGCTCTTTGTTGAACGGTCAAAGAAACGCAGATCCCAGGGGTTAAGGGGAGATATACACCTAGGAGCCGGAAAAACGGTCATTTTTGTGAATTTTTTCAATGAAAACTATTTGAAATTTCGGATTGGGGTTTTAATTATCTAAAAGTATATACATTCAAAAATATGTTTAATTTTCTTTATTTAAAAATATCAAAAATATACAAGGATATTGTATGATCCTTGGAGCGCCGTAAAAAAAATTTGCGTATACGGTACCCACTGGCGTTTCTTCAAAAATCATCTGAAAAAAAAACCAAAAAGATTATCAAATTCGATACTATAATCTAGTACTTGTCATAGCCGATTTTGAAAATATCGATTTGTGACAAAATGGCGGCTGTTTGAACATAAATAGGGATTTTTGGGCCAAAAATTGATTATTTTGTCTATAAAACAAAAACTAAGTAACGGAAAAAAAATCCTATGACAAGTACTAGATAATGGTGTATAGAATAACCACAAAAAACCTCAAGGCAATCGGTTCGTTGGTTTTCGAGAAATTTTGGGTACCGATTTGAAAAACGTGGTTTTGAGAAAAACGCGTTTGAAAATTTGGAAATGAATAAATCATGAAATTTGTCAACTTACATGGAATCATCGATACCAGGCCCATAGTGTAGGTCTTCTACGGTCGACGGAATGTTCATAGCTTCTAAATCCTCGACCTCGACCATCTAGGTGTATATCTCTCCTTAAGATAGTTCGGAAGGAAAACCTAAAATCAATCTGACAATTTCAAGGATTTTAATTTTTTTCTTTCGATTGTTTAAAATACATAGAATTTAATCTCATAAAAAAGTATTTTTATTTTGGTACCCATTGGAATGAAAATTTATTATGATTTTCATAAATACCTACAATCGAAATTGTTTATTGAGCACTCGGTTGATCATTATCGACTTTACTAGTGCATTCATGTTTCAAGCAGTTGACAACGCTACATAACCTCACTTTTTGAATTGTTTCTTCCGAACCACCCTTAAGCTACTGTGGAGATCCGAAAGGGTTAAAAAAAAAAAAATTTGAAGGAATAAGGAAGACGATTGAAAAATCGTTTGGACATTTATTTGTATGTAAAGGATGTCTCAAAATTACCTGACAATTTAATGAATTAATTAAACGTATCATTTATTTGAAAAGTACGAATATTTTATTTTAATAAATGGTACAAACATGGAGGTTATGTTTGGAACACAATATCCGATAAATAGCATAAACGGCATGTACTTGGAAGACATATTCTTTCAACAAGATGGCGCAACAGTGCGGGCGAAACAATGCAGAGTGTTCGTCATTTTCATAACAGCCTAACCCCTTAAATAAATAAAAACAAACAGCAAGATTACGACTCGTCTGCATGACCACGTAATGGTCACTTTCACCTTGCGGACTGGAATATACATTGACGGGTGTGATTCTGACCGCAGAGACGTTAATGGCAGAATGTGTCACTTTTAAATGTCACTATTTCACTCACGTTTTTAATCGACACTCTTCGGATAGGAGTTCGGACGACGCCGCTCTAATCTCCGAGCATTGATCGTTCAGTTTTTTTCACTGTCACGTCAGACTGGAAAAAAATAAGATTTCGGAGGTTACGTATTCGTGTACGAGCTCCTCGATTATTCGTAATCGAGATGTACGGTCGAAACGTGAGAAAAAGATACGAAAAGTCTCCTCTTTTGGATACGTCTATGCGCAAGCGCTTCTTATTGAGCGTGAAAAATTTCAAGGTCACTCGCGAATCGTTCGCATAAATCTGTGCCTTCGAAGAGCCGAGAAAAAATACTCTCTTTGCATCAGCCCGCTTTTTTCCAAGGTTTTCGACGAAAAAGAATTATTCATTGAAAAAAAATATATATTTTCGACGCTAAGCAATCAATTCGAGGAAGTTGGAGCGGTCCACTTGAGTCGAATGACGGTTTGTACCTAAAAAAAATGCATACGAGGTGACGATTTATTCTGTGGATGCTGATTTTTCATAAAATAAATTAAAGAACAAAATTATGCATTTCTATATTTTTGTTACGGGAATAAGAAACTTTTGGGTTACTACCAACTTGAAAAAGTAGAACATCATCGATGATTATTACGAAAAAAAACCGCGTCAGTGAATGTTTTATACAACTCAGAATGAAATTTTGAGTCATTTATAGTGATGCATATTTATATTTATGTCACGAGATTATTTATTATTACCATTATCTAATTAATGCCGAAATACGGCAACTTCGCAAACATTGAGGTTGGCAGCAATGCTCTTTATTCGCCAGCCATGATTCGTAGTTTTTTTATTTATTTTTTATTTCAGTTTAGTAAAAGTCCCACGGTTTTCGAGATAAAAATAATCTACTTTTGGTTTTTCGCATGTCATTTCTACAAATGATAATTTTTTTTTACTCGGTTTATAAAAAAATACTCTTAGTTATTTGTTTGATCTAGAAGAGTGTTCTTCTTAACCTCAAAACTTAAGGAAGCTTTATGAAAAAAGACCGTATGCAGAACTTTCATACTAACCAATTCAAACATCGGTCTTTGATAGCCTGCGGTGTCAGAAAATGTACTGCGCACGTCGTGCCAATTACTTTGAAAAGTTAAGGGGCCAGTCCACTTTGAAAATTTCAAAAAATCGGAAGCGAGCAAGACTCGAAGAAATCGACGATGATGAGCAATCAGAAGTTTAGGTAAGAGTTTTCCATAGTATATATTCCATAGTATGATGAGCAATCAGAGTTTAGGTACGAGTTTTCCATAGTATAAACTTCAAATGCGTTTGTCTCGAAACAACGTTTTCAAAATCTAGCTCCATCGTATCTCTAAAACTAATAAACCGATTCTCTTGAAATTTGAACCACATATTGTAAACATGATTCGCAACAAGATGACCCTCGATGGTTTTAAAATTTTGATTTTTACCCTTTTTTTGCGAAAAACTGCGAAAAAACTTTTTTCTTTACTTTTTTCGTTTTTCGTCTGCCATTTTTTTATTTTTTCATAAAACTTTATATCCGAGGGTCATTTTATAGCTGGTGACATACTGAATCTAATGGACTTTGATTTTTTTGTTTCAAACAAGCCGTTGCCGAGTTGTGATGGAGCTACCTAGCCCACCTATTTGAGAGGCGTTTAACTATACATTTTGTACTTAAAAATGAATAAAAATGAATTAAATTTTTTTTTACGAATTAAATTATTAATTTAAATTTTTTATTTGAAGACATTATTTAATTAAATTTTTAATTTCAAGACATTATTTATCAAGCCCAACAACTTTTATATTTATATCTTTTATAGAATCCTCAAAAAAAAAATCGCGAAAATAGCCTTTTTTCGTGGCTCCAAAGTGGACTGGCCCCTTAAGCAACTTTTTAAAGTAATTGTCGATTCATATCATTTGTAGAAATGGCATGGGAAAAACCAAAAGGAAATGATTTTTTTCGAAAAATATAAAGCCCAAAATCGCGAAAACTACTAAACTTAAAAAAATTTTAAACTACTAAACTGGAATTACATTATATAGTAGGACATAATCTGACCTATCGACCGTTGCAGGATTATCCATTTATAGCAGGACACCCTGTGTATTCAATTCTGTACCATTAAGGTTCGATAAACGATTACGAATAATGGCTGACGAATAAAGAGCATTGCTGCCAACCTCAATGTCCGCGACGTTGCCGTATTTCGGCATTAATTAATTAATCGTAATAACAAACAATCTCGTGACAAATATAAATAGGCATCACTATAAATTACTCAAAATTTACATAAATGTTTACAAAGGTTTAGTTCACGTTGATCCGTTGTTAAAAATGGTTTATCATGGTGCTAAATGGCCAGAAAAATTACATCACTCGTACTCTTTCCCATCCAACCGCACGTAAAATTAAATATACTAAACTCTTTTTTATCTCCGGGGTTTAGTGGTGACAAAATTAAAAAAAAATCGTCAACATTCAGTATAGTCCAGACGATAACATATATTTTAATTTTTTTTAACCTTGGATTGTGGCTAACGCTCCAACTTCCTTAATAAATGTTTGGGTATTCCCGGCAACAAAAAAGGGGCGAAAAAAATTGTTAAAAAAAATGTTTGTGTCTGCGCCGAGCTGGCGCGGTTTTCCTCTTACGACTGTGGGAACAGTAGCGGGGAGTGAAAAGGGTTGCGAGCCTGTGGCAGAAGGGCCGATAGGACGCGTGGCCAAAAGCGAAGTCCAGTGAAAGGAAGAGCCGAAAACCAAAGGGTTCTCAATCGTCAATTGTCAGATGGAAATACAAAATGTCCGATCTAAACGATATTTGTGTTTAGGACTCGCAAAGGCGTGGAAATGTTACTGGAAGTCGAATGGGCCGTAACGATTTTCGAATGTCTATCAACGTGTTTCGCTTTTGCTTACATAAATCGCTGTACGTCCGAAGAGGTTAAAAAAAAATCCTTGCATCACGCATTGCAATGAAATATTTTTGAAAGTTCTCTCGGACATAATCGTTGGACAGAAAAAAGAAACAGGCAGGTCGAGAATTCTTGCGATGTTTAAACTTTCAATGAATTACGACAAATTCTTTAAATTGACTCTACTCACAACAATAAGGAATTTTATTATGTAATTTAAAAAAAATTGTGATTTCAAATGTACAGTTATTCAAATTTGCTTCATGACGTTAAAGTTTGCATCGTTGGAAAGCAACGAATTTTTTTTTTCAAATTCTTAAATTTTCTTTTGCAGACTTGAGCTACAATAATTTCGCAAACTTTCTTCAGAAATCTTATTCAGCGATCTACAGCCTAAACCTGCAAAATATGAGGTTTTGTATAATAATTAACATAAGCAATTTAACTAAATGTTCCTTGGATGCCAACAATGCAAACTTCAACTCTATTCTGTTTTTATAGTATTGCAATGTTTTTTACTGCAGAGAAGTATTCTTGTAAAATCGCGTTCGTCTATTTTTCTACTCTCATTTCCGATACCACCCATGTTGCTATTGATTTTTGGCAATTTGACCCATTTGTGATGTTTTTTTTCCACGCGGTCGACGCTCCGTCCTTAACAAAAATGAGGATCAATTATCTCCAAGCATTCTCGCTCTAATGGTAGCATATTTTTGAAACACAGTTTTTTCCACTTGGATCTTCTGGTACATAAAAACTAGCTTCCGCCCGGGGCTTCGCCCGGGGCTTCGCCCGCGTTGATACACTCGAGAAATACAATTTTCCATACAAACCTTTTCACACCTAATTCCATCCCCTTAAGAGTTGATTTTCGAAAAATCCCTCCTTAGTGCACCTCTACATCTTCTAAGGAACATATCTTCCAGATTTCGTGTTTCATCTTTAGCTGTTTAGGCCGTGCGTTGTCCATACGTCAGTCAGTCGTTCAGGGCCTACCTGGAGGCCCGAAAAAACCGGCCGAATTCCGATTTTTTTTGTGGGAAACGGTTGGAGAAAAAGAAACGTATTTTTTTTAACACAAAGGTACATATATTGAGAGCCTTTGAAAAAAAAATCACCAAAAATGTAGAAAAACCATCAAAACATGGCCGCCGGCAGATGGTGAAATTTTTTTCGCGACGTTTGGCGGTGGACATTCTCCAGCTCAAACGGTCCATCCGAAATCTAAAAACCAAACGGGTTATGCAAGTTGACAATCAATACGAGTCGTTGACGATGATTAAATATTTAAAATATTTTTTTTTAACAACGTGGCGACGAATTGAACCTCGAGAGTATGAAATCTATGAAAAAAGTCGTCATTTTCACGTAACTATTGAAAAATGAAGATTGATTTGAAAAAAGTGAGATCGTCAACGACCTTTAAATGTTTCTCGTCGTATCTCCTTTAAATTTGGAAACAATCCATCGAGTGGTTCTCGAGATATCGTGTCCACCGGGTTTGAAATCAGTGTTTCGAGAAAAATGCGTTTGACGTTTGAAGTGTGTTGGTACTGCTCGCTCGGCCGACTGTTAAAAGCTACAGCTAATTCAATTTTACGAATATTTAAATGAATTTTTCAGGGAATATAGCTAAAAGGTGTTGTTAGCGAATAAAAATATTTTTGGAAACGCAATTTTTTGACCCGGCTAGGTAGATGTAGCCCGTTCGGTCATTCAGTTAATCAGTTAAGGGGCTAGGCCACAGTAACGGGTATAAAATCATGTGCGAATTTAACAATTTTTTTCCGCATGAAAAAGTGATACACTCATAAAATTAATTACACATCTATTTAGTATGAATATCAAGCTGTTAGAAAATATTTTTTTTTTCGATGTACAAAATGGCCGTCTACTAATATTTTCTTTTGTTATTTTTTTTAGGCGCTCCGCGGCGTGACATTTAGCATCCACAATTTTTTACCTAGAACAAAAAACAAAAATTCTCATCAATCTACATTAGAATACCTAGAGAAGTACGTACGGAATTTAAAAAATATTGTTTTATTCAAAAGTTGTAGGTATTTGAACTTAAGAAATGAATGTTCAGTGAAAAATTTCGTTATAACTGCTCATAAAATGAAAAGTTTTCGATTAATCAGAAATTCCGTACGTACTTCTCTGCGAAATGCAATTAGGAACATCACTTTCAAATTTGAAGTAAATCGAGTGAAAATTGTTGAAGTTATTTGTCACGCCAATTGGAAAAAAGCTGTTTCGAGAAGTTTCGAGTAGTCGGTCATTTTGTACATCGAAAAAAAATATATATTTTTTTCAACAGCTTGATATTCATACTAAATAGATGTGTAATTAATTTTGTGAGTGAATCACTTTTTCATACGAAAAAAAAAATTGTCAAATTCGCACATGATTTTATACCCGTTACTGTGGCCTAACCCCTTAAGGAACTGTTTTATATGTATAGATAATTTGTGTGTATATTCTGGACCAATTTTTCTAGTTCACAATTTGCTTGATTCACAATTTAAAAAAGCATCAAATTCAATATGGGACAGTGAACTTTTTCGAGTATCGAAATTATTTGTAGAAATACAAACTACCAGTAAAGAGTGTTTACGTGTAGCGAAAAAAAGGTCTGTACGTAAAAGCGAGAGAGCGGTGAACCATTCGGGTCAAAAAGGACAAATCGACTCTCGGATTGGATACGAGAGTGTGTAGTAGCTGTGGCCGACAGCGTAGAAAGTGATAGTATTCCTTCCTTAGCCTGCCTGTCACTTTTTTTGTTTTGTTTTGTTTTCTTGCGCCTGCCCTGCTTAGAGAGCTGAGAGACAACGTCGCCGAGTGCGATGGAGATCTGGGCGAGAGGGTGAAGAGAAGAAAAGTAGACGAAACTACACCGCCTACCCGAGAGCAAAGTGACGGTGATTAAAGGTTGATCTCGCGGAATCTACTGGCGTTACGATACGTACACTTCTACCCGCTGCTCCAACCGGACTCGCCCAACTTTTTCTTCAGCTCTTTCTTTTCTCGATATTGCCAACGATTTTTCCAAATTCACCCGTCGTGTCGAAGCTTGCATCGTTGAAATTCAAGAGGAATTCTTCTCAACTACTTTTCATTCCCTTATTTTTATTATTATCCAGAATACTACAGTGCAGCTCTAGGTTGCAGACCTCTGAGGAGGATCCCAAGCAAACCTTGAGCGATTTTCGTACTCTACGTCTGCCGAAAAAATCAGGGCAGTTCGGTGCATGTTCGATGCATTACAACGATGCAATCTTCGGGATCGTCTTCACTCCCGAGCTCTTTTGTACCGTAGAAATATAATTTCATCGTGAAAAAATGTTCGAAAATTTCAGGTCGAGTAATAAAAAGTTTTTCGTCAACAAGCTCCTGTTGCTTAGGAATTATTCATTTTTAATATTAGCTCGAAGATCAAATATTGAGTAAACAAGGTGAATATCAAATTTAATTAAGCAACTAAAGTAAAATATTAAGTAAAAGATTTATTGATTAAAATATTTGATGAATGTACTTGATCTTTGTTCAAATTTAATTTCATCTTAATAAATTTTGCCCCTAACTTTATTATTATAATTTAACCTTATTATAAGCTTATTTTGATTCAATTTTAATTTAAAGTGGATTTAAATTAAATGTTAACGTTAATTTTAGGTGAATTCAACGTGAATTTAAGGTGAATTTAAATTTAATTTGAGGTGAATTTAAATTTCATTTAGAGTGATTTTACGTGAATTTAAAATGGATTTAACCCTTTTACACGTGACATATGCTGTCCGAGTCTGATTTTTTTTTAAATTACGGCTGGGACGTCATGGGATGCGTTATGGGTGTTATACGTCGTTATGGGATCGTTTATGCTGTATTGTAAGGGTCAAACCTTTTCGCCGTATTGAAAGGGTTAAAGTGAATTTAAATTGAATTTAATGTCGGTTGAAAGTGAATAGAAATTGAATTCAAAGTTGATTTAAATTTGATTTAAATTTAATGTTAAAGTTAATTTTAGGTGAATTTAACGTGAATTTAAATTGAATTTAAAGTTAATTTAAATTGGATTTAAACTTAATTTAAATTGGATTTAAACTTAATTTAAGGTGAATTTAAATTTCATTTGAAGTGAATTTTAATTTCATTTTCATTCAATTTAAATTTGATTTTTTATTTTATTTTATTTTATTTGATTCAAATGTAATTTACTGTCAATTAAAACATTAAAGTAAATATTGAGTAAATTGAAGATTATCAATTTTTCGCGACCAACGAATTAACATTGATCCAATTATTAAAAAACGATGTAGCCTCGACACGTCCTAATTTCGCTAATCAATAATGCGACGTGTAATCAGCATAACACTCGATTCGCGTGAACAAAAAAAGTCAATACATATCTATAAAATCTGGTATTTGCGGAAACGTAGGTTTCGTTTGTCGTTGAAAGTCGAATAGAGGATCGAAAGCGATGAAAGCAGGAGTACGAGTGAAGAGAGAGCGGAAAAAAAATAGAGCGTAGATTAGAAGGGCTACGCGGAGCGCGGCGTTCGAGGCGGGGGAGAGAGTGCACACGCCCGCGAATGGGAATTCGCGTGTGCGTCCGCGAGCAGACTCGAGAGCCGGAGACTACGTGGCAGGTGGTGTACCCCGATGGCCGGCCGGTGTGTGCGTCCCGTGTCTTTCCGATAGCGCGGGGATCGCGCGCGCCGCGCGAGAGTGATGGAGAGCCTGGAGAACGATTATTGGGAACGCGCGCCTCTACTGTGCCCCACCGAGCAGAGAGACTCTCCTTTTCTCAGAAATCCCCCGAGTGTGGAAGGGACAACGTCGTCCGAAACTTTTGCTACTGTTTCCAAGAGACAGAGACGAGAATATCTCGCCGGCAGAGAGGCAAGAGGCGAGGACGAGGGAGAAAAATCTTCTCGAAACGACCTTTCGCCGGTGGCGTAGTGAGAAACTGCCGAAAATCCGAGGAAGCCCTCATTTCGCAACCGTAATCTCAATACACAAACAATCGTAATAATATATGTATATATTATCGGCGTTGTATTGTCTTTTTTTTTGTTCTTTCAAGCAGCACGTAGCTCAACTGCAGATGGTCGCTTCGTTGTTGACAGTTACTCAAGCTCTCCCTTCGTGACGATTCACTCGGAGTGTATTCTTGAAATTCTCCGAATACCTGCGACGGTGATGATTTATTGCTTCCAAAAGCGGCAGTGCCCCCCGCGGTCGACGCGAGAATTTCCAACGCATCTCGAGTTTCCGAATGCGCGGGGACTCGCAGGTGCGCGATCTTTTTTCTCTCGCTTGCAAACTTGCGAAAATATTTACCGTCTCGGTCCTCCAGACGCGTGAAAATAACGTGTGATCGCCCGATGGGCATGAGGCCTCGGTGGACGCACCTCACGTTTCTTTCAGCTAACGTTAAAATTTACGCAATTTTTCAAATTTGTACCTCTTCACGTACTTCTCAATTAGCTGCACACTGCCAAAAAATGCTTAGGTTGAATGGGAGCTATTTAAATCAAATAGGGTTTTTCCTTGTTTCACGGCCTGCTACGATCTAATTTGTACCAAATATATTTTTTTATTCGTTCCAGCTATTCTTTTTAAATATTAAATAGATTCAAATTAAACAAATAAAGATCCGATTCGAATAAATCTTTATTTGCTTATGATATACACTGCAAATCCAAGTGTACTATATGCATAGAATATTTCATAAATCCAAAATGAAATGCAATATTCAATTTAGCGTTATAATAATATATTGTAATATATTATAATAATAATATATTGAACCTGAAACCTCCCTCCCTATAGCTACGCACGCTGCGCCTACGCTTCCGAGTGTTTGTAGCATCTTAGTCGCAGATATGGCATAAGAGACCAAATTAATTTCTATAGTTATTTCTTGTATCACATAAACTATATCAATTAGTTAACCCTCAATCCATGAAGGGGGTCATTTTCGTCTGTGCGCCACCACACCCAGAATTATTGATAAAAAAATCTGTAAAAATTCATGGTTCATTCTTAGAATGTACTTTTGGAGGACGAACAGGAGTTTTTCGGATATTATTATTTTTAATATATATTTTTTTAACAGATATCAAGCATTGCGCGGAAAAAAATGCGTTTTTCTAATTTTTGCCCGGACAGATTCACACCCCTTCATGGATTGACGGTTAATATCATTGTGATGACGAGAGAGTTTTATCGAATATCATGTCATCGATCTTTCAAATATAACCTATGTCAAACATTTTTCAAACATAACCTATTCAAACGTACATCAAACAGTCAGGGAGTTTCTGAGCACCATGTGGTACTTGAAAAAGTTACCCATGCAATAACGTGCCTGTGAAACTGTACAGCTGATACTGAGTTTGATGACATGGAATCTTTGAATATATATATTATACAGGGTGTCCCAGAAGTAACGTACGCCCTTCTAGCATCTGGTAGGAAAAAAGAATCTGAGACGAAAAGTCCTCAGTCATTTTTTGATCAGACGCATAGATAATTAATTATCAATTAAAATAAATAGCCAATCAGGTGCGCGCTACAGCGGAAAGGCAGCGTAGAGGAGAGGGATAAGGGAATGCGTGCGCCTGAAAATGTGTGCGGAGGGAAAATGCCGAAAGCATGTGTGCAAGTGTGTGTGTGTGTGTGTGTATTTTCAGGCGCACGCAATTACAACGCATTCCCGTATCCCTCCCCTCTACGCTGCCTTTTCACTGTACCGCGCACCTAATTGGCTATTTATTTTAATTCACAATTAATTATCTATGCGTCTGATCAAAAAATGACTGAGGACTTTTCGTCTCAGAATTTTTTTTCCTACCAGATGCTAGAAGGGCGTACGTTACTTCTGGGACACCCTGTATATATAATTTGTCTCTCCCCTCTGCCCTCCGCCCCGCGATGTGTGTGTTGCAACATATACAGACCATTAATTCAATCAAATAGAAAAACGTTTGACTCTACGAAAATTCTATCTATCTAAACTAAAAACATTAAATAGATACATTTAGTGGATTCAACTAAATTGTTTTTGTTAACAAATCAAACCGAATCACACATTTATTAGGAATAAATAAAGTATTTAGTTATTGAATGATATTACGTAGATCTTGATTTGAATAAATAAATATATTAAAAATAAATAATTCCATTAATGGAATGCGATAGGCAAAATTTGATATCACGAAAAATCTAGTTAGTTCAAATAAAAAAAGCAAATAGACACATCTAGACAATATCAATAGAATTTTTCTGTCAGTGCACTATTTTTACCTGTACACACACATGGATGCACGAGCTGGAATATGTGCGTACACAATTGGTTTGCCCTCTGATACAAAACCTAGGACCCTTTTTTCCCTTTTTTTCTTCATTTTTTCCTTTTTGTCGAAAATCTTCGTGGCAGCCACACACGAATGCAGGGATTGAGCGAAAGTGAGAGTGCGAAGGAGAGAGAGGGAGATGAAGGAAAAACAAACAAGTGGCCGCAAGGATAAAGCCGGTCGAGGGACGATCCTGGTGCGATGAGTTTCGTGGAAAAAAAAAAGAGCCCGCCACGAGGAATAGTGAGCGAGCGAGACGGAGGGACTTAATCCCAAACGCGGTTAAGTATATATCCTTTATGAAGGATTCGACTGTGCTGTTCAACACGCCGACCGGACGTTTTGTTCCTCAACGCATGGAAGATCGAAAAGAATTTCGGAATTCCCGAAATATCTTCGCGGGCGATTTTACTTTCAACTTACAAATGTTCATTTGTAATTTTTCAAAATTCCCTGTCATCGTATTCGTCGAAGGTACACTGAGAAAAAAAAATCGTTGATCCAATATCGTTGGTGCTATTGAATGAAATTTCCTTGATTCAATTGTAAAATTGTTGGTGTAAATAATCGGATTTATTAGTCCAAACAAAACGCTATTGACTTTAATTACATGATAAAATTAAAAGTTTTTTTTTTCATTCAAAAGATATGTTGTTAGCCGAGAATATATTATTGAAATTATCTAAAAAATTATCGCGAACAAATTATATAGTTTTCAATGCATTTTCTGCTACGAACAAAAAAAGCGTTTCAATTCATAACATGAATATTGTTGATTCGAGTACACAAGAAAAATTGCATTTCGCTCGTTTGATTCGAATAAAATTTCTATTGAGTAAATATGTGATTTTAATTTTTTCACCATATCCGATATTGATTTCCAAGTACATTATTCTTTAAAATATTAATAATTTATTTTTGATTTAAAAATATAAAGCAAATGTCTGAATTGGTTAAAACATTATGCGAAAATAAAATTTGTTCCTTGCGCATTTGGTTGAAAAAATTCAACCAAATCATGGCCGAGCGCCACCGAAATTATAGGTGTGAGGAAACCCGTAGTTCTCGGAGTAACCGCTAGAAGCCGCACGCGCGCTCGTTTCTCGTAAGCGTAGCGCGAACCGAAAATCTACTTAAACGCCGGAGAAACTCTAAAGAGTATCGCTTCTTCGCCTGTGGCTAAGATCAAAGTGTAGTATCTGTTTTTATCAGTTGAATATCTGATATTCTCTCCATGCATATTCCATTGGATATCTGATATTCTCTCCACTATTATCGTGGATGATCATTCTAATGCTCACTTTTTATTTAAGATTTAAAACAAATTGAAAGACTTACGTCCCATGGCATATTCGTTTCGATGCAGTAAAGAAATGATGAATTCTATTGATTATATTTTTGTACGAAATAAAAAATGTTGTAGCATCCGCTTAATTATTTCATCCATACATCTACGGATTGTATATAGAATGATTTCAATAGAATGTAATTTTATTTGAAGGATAATGTAGATATTCAGAAAACAAAAGAGCTTTTTCAAATAAAATAATATGTTATTTAAATCAATCCCATTTTCCAATATTTTACAGTATAGTAACAATCTCATATATCGGTAGCACTCCGCAACAGCACATTTATTTGGCTCAACCAATATATTGTTTTGATTCAATTGGTTTTATCTCAGTGTAAGCGTTCCTTAATAGTATAAATATCAATTCATAGTAATGCTAGTGACAATAACCTCGAGAACAATATTGAAGTTTGCATCGTTGGCATGTAAAAAAAGTTCTTTTTCGTATTCTTATTTTTGTTATTATCCAAAATCGTATTTTGCAAATTTAGTTCGTAGATTGCTAAACGAGAGTTTAAAAAAATGTTTGCGTGATTTGTGCAGGTCGAAACTGCCTGAGGATATTTGGGAGATAAGAAAAATGATTTTCGTGGCATTTCAACGATGGACACTTCAACACCATAAGGTTCATAGTTATGATAATGACAATAATGGTTAATGATCGATAATCATGAAAATGAGAGCAATATTAATCATAAACGTGATACATGGTATGTATGGTACTGTTTTTTTTTTTATTATTGGATCCCTTTCACTTTCACGCCCTCACTGACCACTTCACTAGTTCCAGTTCCTCGAAGACTGCACCACGCCTTGTTGCCTCCAGCCACTTCTTCTTAATGCAGCCCCGTGGATTTGCACGAGGGCGCAGGGAAACTGCAAAAAACAGGTGTCGATATGTTTTACCGCGGGCGCGGTGCAGGAATTTGTTGGGGAGTCCGCAGATCCTACCACATCCTTATAGGGATTTGATATAGATGCCGCACGTAGAGAGTCCACATTGGAATCTAAAAAGTAGAAATACAGCGCTATTTCCGAATGGGGGTCGCGTTTGACAAATTTTTATTTGAAATTGTCAACCCAAATTTGTCGGATCTCTAAAAAAAAATCCTTTCGTGATCCCGTGCACAAATTTGTTGAGGAGTATCAAGATGCATCCACATCTCTATAGGGATTTGTTAGGGACACCGCACATAGGGAGTCCTCGTTGGGATCCAATTGGATCCTGCACCGTTCCCCGATGAACGCCGCTTGAGAATTCCTACCACGTTCGAATCGAAAATATGTGAAAAGTCGGGAGAAAAAACTCGACGCGTTGAAACATAACCTGCACGCTTCGTGAGCGTGTACGTGTGTACAATATTGTGCCAAAGTGCAGTAAAATAAATAAACGATAATTACAGTGGATTTTCAGTGATGTGATGCAAGTTGATTGTCAAGATGTACTTTTTTAAGCGTATTATACCGTTTAAAAAGGTTGCGAGCGTTACCCACAATATGAGATTTAAGGGGCCATACCAGTGTGAACGCTGAAAATTTGGGTGATTTTCGGGAATTTTTTGGAAGAAAAGTACTCAATTAAAAGTTTCGGAAAATTAAGAATATATTTGGCTATAATTTTATATAAGAATATATTTATATTTGGATTTATATAAGAATATATTTATATTTGGCTATAATTTTTTCATAGAAAAATATTGAGATCCGAGCGACTTATGCGCTGCCTTCGGAGGCGCCAAAAAAAAAGTTCCTCCACTGCTGACATGATTCCGGCCGATTGAGTAGCTGAAACCGAAAAAGGAAAAAATGTCGTTAAACTGGAAGGTATTTCCTGTACAATGACGTAGGATTTTCGAATAATATCAAAATCTAACAAAATGGCGTAGTTAAGAAAAAAGTCTGTTTTCTTGCCTATAAAATGGTTGTTTTTTCAATGCCAAATCGTCAATTTTTACCCAATCCAAAATATCCTACGTCATTGTAGAGTAAATATATTCAAGAGTACTCAGTTCAAATTTCAAGTGAATCGGATAATTGCTCTTTGAGTTACAATGTCAGCAAATTTGAAAAATCTCATTTCGAGAAAAACGCGTTTAAAGATTTAACTATCGATTTTTGCAAGACAAAATGATATTGATATGAATAATATAAATGATAATGATATTCTTGAAAGTATAAACTGTCGAGAAAGGCAAAAAAATCGATTTTTTGAAAGTATCACACTGGTATAGCCCCTTAATACCAGGATAAACCATTTCTAGTAACGAATTAACGGAAACTAAATTTTTGAAAACATTTAGGAAAATAGCCCAACTTGCCCATCGGAAACCATGTATATCCAATGTTTGATAAAATATCAAGGTTTGTTAAAAGATTACGAATCTTGGCTGGCGAATGGAGAACATTGCTGCCAACCTCAATGTCCGCGACGTTGCTGTATGTCGGCAACACTTAATATTAATTAATGGTAATAATAAATAATTTCGTGACATAAAGATAAATAGGCATAATTATAAATGACTCAAAATTTTATTGAGTTGTTTAAAACATTCGCTGACGTCGCTTTTTCATAATAATCATCGATAATGTTGGATGTAACATTTGATTTGTAACATTCAATTCATTTCAGTAGTAACACGAAAGTTTTTCTTTTCCACGTAAAAAAAATATAAAAATGCATAACTTTGCCCTTTGATTATATATTTTATTGATCCGTATACTTACGGGTGTAAAAATGTAATACAACACAGTAAATACCTCCTGGGAGCTAATATACCACAGATATGCACGAAGAAATGAGTTTTATCTTAAAATACTTATTTAATGCGTAAACGTGACGATCACTAGGACTCTGACGGCCGCTGGGCCGTCTACCTTATCTTGTATGCATTTTTCTGAGATTTGTTGAAAAAAAATTCATCAACCGTCAACTGGACCCTTCCAACCTTCTTAACATAAGATTTATACTTCTTTAAGATCCACATATACAAAACGATAATTATAAATTTATATTTTGTTTTATATAATTATTTTGTTTAATCTATAAATTTGATTTAGTATAAATATTAACTTGATATTCTAGGTATTTTTTAACACATTATTGGCCATTTCGATCGTCCACATAAAAATCCGATCGTTTTATTTATAGATTGTTTAATATATTTTGTTCAGCAAATTCAATGTACGGAATGCAATGGAATCCATCGAATCGTATCGGATTCGGTTCGATAATGCGTGAACCCTTGAGGATTCAAATTGGATTCGTACATTGTATTCCAATGGGTAATCCCGATAAGAATCAAATGAACGAGCGTGACTTTCTAGTATAAGGATCCAACGCAATGACCTATTGGCTCCCTACGACAATTTCTGCGCGGGAACTCTTGGAATTCTCAATTTGGAACCGTTACACAGTAGGACAGAATCCCAAAAAGCTCTCCAAAACCTCAAAACGTTGTCTAACGGCTGAAATTTTCTACTCAGGGTTTTGGGGGTCGCTGATAACGAATCCAATATTAGTTTTGGCAAAAAAAATGGCGGATCCAATATGGCGACCGAGTATATTAAAAAAATTCTTATTTTTCGGTGAAATTTTGTATCTGGGGGTTTTACATTGCGCCAATTACGAATACGATGTTTGTTTATTGAATAAACAAAATATTTTAATCGTAATTGCATCGGCAATGTATAAGAATCAGAAAGATTCCGGCGGGGAACAAGGTGCAAATGAAAATTAGATAAGAAAATACATTTTTTTATTATTTGTACACATCTACATTGGATTAATCTAGTCATATTCACTATCATTAGATTCACTATCGGCATGTATGGTGGACACGTCATTGAACGCGTCATTGAACAAGTCCGCGTAAAAGAAAATCGACATCTTTCAAAATTCCTTCCTTCCAGAACTTCCAATCAAACCAAAAGTTGAAAAAAAAAATCCTGAACCTTCCCAAGACGCAGTTTTGGAAATCCACTGGGATATCGAGATCGTGTTTTGTCTTTTGCACACGGGATATTATTTCGAATCGCCGCGGCGATGTGGACCGATGTGTTGTATCGGTCGCGCGAAGAGGCCGCGAGCTCAGGCAGAGCTCTCAAAGCCGCACAACGCAGCGGGCAACGGGCATCAGGAATTTTAAATAGCCCGTGGGAAACGATGTGCACTTGACTACAGCGGTCACGAGAGATAGCTTACGTATATCTCTACGTTACCACACGTAGAAGCTCAAGAAAAATACACGTGTCCGCGTGTACGCGGGTGACTTCATCACTGTGTGTGTGTGTGTGTGTGTGTGTGTGTGTGTGTGTGTGTGTGTGTGTGTGTGTGTGTGTGTGTGTGTGTGTGTGTGTGTGTGTGTGTGTGTGTGTGTGTGTGTGTGTGTGTGTGTGTGCACGTAGTTTCGTACACACGGCAAAATGTACGCTACAGTCTCTTACGAATGGGCATATGCTGTTGAGGAGGTAACTCGCCCGAACAGTAGTATTTATTTGCATAGCACGTGCTCCCGCTCCTCGCGATAGACCTCGCGAAAATATACAACGCAGCAGAAAGATCATCCTTCTCAACACTCTTCCGCGAGAGTACGTATCCTTTGGAGGCACTTCCTCGTCATGGCTTTGAAGTTTGCGTCCTTCGAACGCAACGAAATAACTTTTTTATTTAATCAATTTCCGCATTTCCATTGGTAGCCAAAATTATGTTGTACTGTTCACATTGCAGATCGTCTTCTAAAAAATATGGAAATATTACAACATCGAGATATATTATAAAATATTGAAATATTATACAGGGAAATATTACACTATACTATATTGTATTATACAGGGAAATATTATATATTATATGAGTGGATAATTCTGCAACTGTCGATAGGTCAGGCCATGCCCTACTATGTGCTGGAATTTCAGTTTAGTAAAAGTCCCATGGTTTCCGAAATTTTGGGCTTTAGGTTATTTTTTGAAAAAAATCTTCTGCTTTTGGTTTTTCGCATGCCATTTTTAGAAATGATACGTATGGACAATTACTAAGCACCTTTTTGAAGTAATTGGGATGATAGGCGAACGACATTTTTTTTACACCACAGGCTATCAAAGTCAGATGTTCCAATTGGTTTGTATGAAAATTTCGCATAGGGTCTTTTCTCATTTATGCTCTCATTTATACTCATTAGGCCACAGTAACGGGTATGAAATCATGTGCGAATTTAACAATTTTTTTTCGTATGAAAAAGTGATTCACCCATACAATTAATTACACATCTATTTAGTATGAATATCAAGCTGTTAGAAAAAACATATATATATATATGTTGTACAAAATGGCCGACTACTCGAAACTCCTCAAAACAGCTTTTTTCCAATTGGCGTGACAAATAACTTCAACAATTTTCCCTCGATTTACTTCAAATTTAAAAGTTATTTTCCTAATTGCATTTCGCAGAGAAGTACGTACGGAATTTCTGATTAATCGAAAACTTTTCATTTTATGAGCAGTTTATCAGCAGTTATAACGAAATTTTTCATTGAAAATTCATTTCTTAAATTCAAATACCTACAACTTTTGAATAAAACAATATTTTTTAAATTCCGTACGTACTTCTCTGGGTATTCCAATGTAGATTGACGAGCATTTGTTTTTTGTTCTAGGTAAAAAATTGTGGATGCTTAATGTCTCGCCGCGGAGCGCCTAAAAAAAGATAAAAGAAAACATTAGTAGTCGGCCATTTTGTACATCGAAAAAAAAATTCTAACAGCTTGATATTCATACTAAATAGATGTGTAATTAATTTTGTAAGTGAATCACTTTTTCGTACAAAAAAATGGTTAAATTCGCACATGATTTTATACCCGTTACGGTGGCCTTAACATTTAAGGTTAAAAAGAAGACTATTCTAGATAAAAAAAAATAACGAAGAGTATTTTTTTTAAACAGGGTCAAAAAATGTCATTTGGAAAAATGACATGCGAAAAACCATTCAGAACAGGACATCCTGTATAATATGAAAATATTATAAAATATTTAAATATTACAAAATATGGAAATATTATAAAGTATTGAAATATTATAAAATATCGGAAAACTGAAATACTAAAATAATATAGAAATAATAAAAAATATTGAAAATCGAACTCATTTTCGTCCTATGACGCAGACCGGTCGACCATTTTTTTAAAATCGAGAATAAATTTTCGGACTCAATGTTTTTTTCTACAATATTTACAAGTTTTCAGGACATTTGTCTTTTTCGGTAATTAATGAGATTAAGTGGGCGGAACGATTGTTTTTTTTTTTTTTTGAAGAATGAAAAATGATCTCGCAAAGAAACAAAGTTTGGACGATTCTGGGGTGCTTAGAAATGACCTATAGATATTTGCTTCTCGCGATACGCCGAAGACAAGAAAAAAAGAAACGAATGGCGAGCAACATACGAGCGGATGATAGAGACCAAAATAGTATACGCGTATAAATAACCGCGTCGGCACTGATTTTCTTTTTTTTTTAAGAACGCACACATCTCACGAGTGATGATCGTATACTATACGCTCTTGCAAGCCGAAGGACCGTTCCCTAGTCGACACTCGCTTCTCGGTACAGGAAACTTCGAATAGACTTCCGCTCTGTTCTCCTGGTTTTCAACACGTACCGCTGTCACAAGTCAGGCTCAATTTGCCCTTCTATCGTGTAAGAGAAAGCACGAGGAATATCTAGTAAAAACGACGTAACTAGCGCGCTCGGGGGCTACGCTGGAAATTCGCGTTGCTGGAAAATCTATCTTGCTTGCTGCTATTCGGAACAGTAGTTGAGAAACTCCCATGGTAGAACACGCGCAGTGGATGGTCGAAAGAAAGTTTCACTATAAAAAAGTTCAACTGCGAAAAAATTTGGCATTCGCGACGGCCATTGAAGAAATTGTTTTTATTTTTCATGAAAGTTAGAGAATTTGCGGGTGCAATTGTACGAATAATTGTACGATAATCTTTCAACCGGATGTAGGTGATCGAATTTCTTCGAGTTATACTTTTTCACGTTTATTTCCGATTTTCCATCCCTTACCATCCACTTTTACTTCTCGTCACTCGATTATTTTCAGTTTCCAATTTCGAATAGAGAAACTCACTTTTTCGCGAACCTACGCACGTGTTTGTTTCGATAAAAAAATGCTCGTCCAGGCTTCCCATCTTCCGTTGTGGCTTCGCATTCGCTCGGTCCTTTTCCTTCCCACTCAACTTTTCGTCACAAAACCACCGGGCGAAGTTACGCAAGTTTGCGCGCGACTAAAAACGCGAAAAACGGAATTGCACCGTCGACTCGATCGTTTTCACCTTCTCTTTGGTTGCTACTGAACCGACGTTGAATTATTTCTTTTTTGATCGGTGTTGTGCAGAACGTGCGACGACACGTCGGCGCAGCGACGTTGCAATGAATTGACGCCAGAGGTCGCGTCGCTAGCTCCGCAGAACGCCTTCGGCAGTCCATCGGATTTTATTCGAAAAAATCGCTTCATTAGTTCTAAAAATCTTTCTTTTAGGAAATTTTTATACTGGCGAGAAACGCAATTTATGCAATTCCATTTTCCTCTCACGAATCTCAATTCTCATTTATTCTCAGAGGAAAGTTGTCAGGGTGAAAAAAATGATCCAATTCCGTGAGACGAACGGTTACTTTTCCGCCGTGTGACGGGTGGCAGCAGTGAGCGAAGACCTGTGCGGGCTTTTTACAAAAAAAGTAACATTCGCGGCATATTCGAGGTCGTCGTTGTGCCCTTGCTCATAATTTTCCAAAGGCGTCGTCGATGTTACCAATTTTTTGCTGGTGGCTTCCTCAAATAATTAAGGGGTTAGGCCACAGTAACGGGTATAAAATGTGCGAATAAAAAAATGTCATATGAAAAAGTGATTCACTCATAAAATTAATTACACATCTATTCAGTATGAATATCAAGCTGTTAGAAAATATATATATATATATTTTTCGATGTACAAAATGGCGCTCCGCGGCGTGACATTTAGCATCCACAATATTTTACCTAGAACAAAAAACAAAAATTCTCGTCAATCTACATTAGAATACCTAGAGAAGTACGTACGGAATTTAAAAAATATTTTTTAATTCAAAAGTTGTAGGTATTTGAACTTAAGAAATGAATTTTCAGTGAAAAATTTCGTTATAACAGCTCATAAAATGAAAAGTTTTCGATTAATCAGAAATTCCGTACGTACTTCTCTGCGAAATGCAATTAGGAACATAACTTTTTAATTTGAAGTAAACCGAGTGAAAATTGTTGAAGTTATTTGTCACGCCAATTGGAAAAAAGCTGTTTCGAGAAGTTTCGAGTAGTCCGCCATTTTCTACATCGAAAAAAAATCCAATCGCTTGATATTCATACTAAATGCATGTGTAATCAATTTTATGAGTGAATCACTTTTTCATACGATAAAAAATTGTTAAATTCGCACATCATTTTATACCCGTTACTGTGGCCTAACTCCTTAAGGGAAGTCTGTTGGGCCAAAAAATGTTCGATTTTCCACCATTTTTTTACCGCGGCCCTCTAGTTTCACGGCTGTTTTTTTACGGCTTTTTCAATAATTTTTTATGGGCAAACCATCAAAATAATCAATCTCATTGTTTTTGCATAATCTTTATTAACATTTAAATAAGCTTTACAAATTTTTCTGCTTATCTGAAATCAAAAAACCAAACGGCATTTTAATCTTCATATTTAAGACTAGCGATTGCACTAGAGTGAATTCTAAATTACAAAAATTGACTTTTTTATACACTTTTGGAAATTACATTCTATGTTTTACTCATTTTTTCTTAAGTTTTTTGCTAGTACAAAAAAAACTATCGAAGCAATCATGATAATCCTAGTTCAATCGCTGGCTTATAACACATTAAAGATGCTGTATAAATTTGAACAAGATCGGTGCAGTAGTTTCTGAAATATCGTGGTCACCGTTTCGAAAAATGGTGTTTCGAGAAAAACGCGTTTGAAAGTATACCTGCTCCGTTCCAGAGCCGTAACTTGTGAACCACTTCGAATATCGAAAAATCCTTTGGCACACATTTTCTACACATGTTGTAGATGTGATTTATGAAAAAAAAAATCTTTTTTTTTTTCGACCCGAGAAACTAGAGGACCACCTTAATGCGAAAAATATTAAATATAGAATGTTGAAATTTGGCATGTTTACTAAGTGGTCTTTATTGAACATGATAATATTTTTTAAAGTTTGACAAAACATGATACGAGGAGTGGGAGGAGCCACGTATGTCGGTGCGCCGGCGATGATGTGCTTCGCTTGCGGAAGTCCTAAGTCCTGAAGTGAGCGATCAAAGGGAAAGTTTAGTTTTTTACCAAACATTTGTGGTTTTTGTTAAAAAAATAAAAACATTTGAACGTTTTTTGATAATTCTAGTTCAACTAATAAAAACGTTTGTTGTACACGTACCTGCCAAATTTCATAACTATTGCTCATCTAGGGCGTGTAGGACTCCTGCAAACTTGGAAAACGTGGTTTCCAGAAAAAACGCATTTAAAGTTAAACTAAAGTTTATGTGCAAATAAAATGAATAGAATCGTACTTACACCTAATCTGCTATACCAGGACCATAGAGTACACCTTCCTCTTCTTCAAAGAGTTCCTAATACAGCAAAATCAATCCCCCCCCAACAAAGTAGAAACCTCCCTTAATAATCAGAGCTCCTGGGAAAAATAGATCGAAAATAGTGGCGTACGTGTCCACATTTTCGAAAATTCGATTAAACCTCCCCTTGAACGTTGTTTCCGCGCTCGAGACACTTCTCGACCTTTAGGACTAGACGAAGATCGGAACAGGAGAAAATGAGAAGAGTATTAGCGGCAGAATGTGCGTAAGAGAACGCTACAGAGCTGCCTCATTCCGGAGGTCTTCGAAAACAACGTTCCTTCCCTCTTCTCGTGTCCTCACACGCACATACGCAGAGTCCGCTTGTGCCTTGCTTTCCTCCGCTCGTCCGCCATTATGCTTTCCGACATCCGCCATCTCCTTTTGTTCTTCCTCTGCCGGCTTTCTCTCATTCGCTTCTTATTTCTCCTTGATTCTTTTCTCATCCGGTCCAATCACGTACGTACGAAATAGACATACAACATACAAGGACTGCCAAACGGACAGGCGGAACTGAGCTGGTGCGTGAAAACTTTTGTTTCTCCAAAATGCCTTCAATCTTCGATATTCTGGTGCATCATCGCAAAACGGCACTCGCCACAAATATTTGCGCGGAATATATCGCTCGACGGATAACAAATGTGCAGTCTATACTTTTTTTCGAGAGTGAGGTTATGTTCAGGGTCACAATTGCCCGGAGTTCGAGAGATCCTTGAGTCGCTCGCGTCCAACTGGCAATGAGAAAAAGTCGTGTTTTTTACGAAGTTTCTAAGAGATAATCTAGGATTAATTCTTCGTGTTTATTCGCGTACTTTTTCCTCTTTCTCTCTCTTCGTACACATAGAACCTACACTTCCTTCATTCCGTTTTACCCCTTCCGCAGCTGTTGCCGTTCCCACTTATTTTCTCCTTGCGTTTGCTCCCGCGGCAGTTTTCTCTCGGATTTATCTCAAGCGTGGAGTTCAAAAACACTGTCACGGTGATGTGTTGCAGTATATATGGGAACCAAGAGCGCTTTGTGGCAGCGAGAGAGTCCATCGAGTCAGGGCATTTCGAGCTGCCCCCTTCCAGCCCCCTCCGCCGCCCCCCACCCATTCCACGGGGCTGTCGTCGTCGCGCGTTCTGCAGGAAGGCGCACGAGCTGCTTCCCCCTCCTTCGTTCCGCTCGACTCGCCGTCTCTCTCGCGCCCGGTCTCGCGTGTGTGAAGGTGGTCGCGGGGTCAACTATGGCAAGGAGGAAGGCGAGATGAGAACGAGAAGATGAGAAAAAAATACGAGGACGAAGAGCAGGGTGAGAGCGAGAGGGAGCGAGACGCGGGGTCGCGTCGAGAGATGAGTCCATTCTCCTCTCTTTATCCCCTCTTCCGGTATTTTTTTCCCCGTCTTCTTATTTTTCTCCTCTCATCCTTCCTCTTGTATCTCCTTCGAACGGTATGAACACGTTCTTCCCTGCCTTCACACGCCTCCTCGGACGAACCTCTCCACTGCTTCTCTCTCTCTCTCTCTCTCTCTCTCTCTTCTCTTCGTTCTTCCACGTACCTCCGTTTCGCCCCTCTCAATGCTACCGGAGAAATAATATCTCGTTGGTTTCTCAGTTCTGCATAATCCAATGCTACTCTCGCGAGAGACATTCTTGCGTTATTCGCGTTCTACCGCGTACAACGCGATGTATAGTCGCCGTGGGCCTCGCGGCACTGCAGCGCTTGCGGCGATAACGTTTCGTACTACGCAACTGCGCGGACGTATCGGCGCGCCGCCATACTCCGTCAGAGTTCGCGTACCACTTCGAAACTTCGATTGCAATTTACTCGCCGATTAGTGGATACAATCGAACGCAATTTTCACAGATCGTAACGAACAATGGCACGAACATTTTCCCCCTGTTCTTCTTCATGTACCCCCTACCGTCGCTGTTCCGCGGCCAGCCCCACCTCGACTTTTCAAAAGTCTTTTTCTCGCCGACGCGTCAACGGAATTGGATGAAATTTTGTCAGAATACAAAAAACGATGGCAGATACGAGATACGACCGAATAAACAAGTTTTAAAAAACCCAAATGCGCGTATTTTGAGAAAATAGCAGCGCGGAGACGCGGGAGGTCCAGGTGACTCCGAGTTGACGTTTCAGTTCCTAAGTCGTTCAACAAGTGCTACCGGTGACCGTAAGATAGCGTTACATCGCGATTTATAATCCGCGAGAGGCCTTTATCTATGCCGAAATAATTCGCCAAGGAATATTCATCTTGGCGTGGCGCCTTGGCTGGATTCTAGTGTAGCGGATGAAAGGCGACGACTTCTCGTCCTCCGATACTGTCTCTCTTGTCCCCTTACCCCCCCCCCCCCCCTCACTCTCGCCTCGGTCTATCTCTCTTCTCGAGCAAATACATATAAGTAACGAGCAATACGTGTGCACACCCGTTTTGTGCGATAACTTGCCTGACTACTAGCCTCCGTTGTTGTGTGGTGGAGAGCGCCGGCTGCGCCCACCGGCAATATTATTTCTGGCGCACGAGCCCGTGGGCAACAGGTCTCTCTTGTTGAGTTTCAAGAGTATAACCACCACCCCGGCCCCCTCTCTCCCTCTCTCTCGCTCTCTGTCTTTCTCTCTCAGCCAGACTACGAGCGATTCATGCCACGAGCCGGGTCGCGCACGACGATTCACGAACCGCGGCGAGACGAGCATTCGAAACGTACATCCCCGCCGCCTCTTCGCCAGTCCCCTCCAAATCCCGTGCCGCCTTTATCTTCGTGTTCCTCCGCTGAGGCATATCTTGGGCCATATAATTTAATACGAATCAAATAATGAATAACAATTATGGTCGCCGTTCACCTGTTTATTCTTCTTTCGCGAACAGGAAATTTCTCCTCTCTTCGTGAAGACCTGTGCGCGAGTATGCGGCGACCTTGAAATCGCGAACAGTCATGGCGCGTGCAATTTTTCCTCTTCCACCCACCGTTTACGTAAA